>PVIJ01011486.1:0-54439 GCA_004024925.1 Scalopus aquaticus
GGGGGGGGGTAGAGAGAGAGATCATTTGAATTGACAGTGTCTCATAAATAACCTCCTGATAACTGTATGGGACCTGGAAGGGCCGGGTTAGATACAACTGAATTCCTCTCTGCAGAGCCTTTTGTTTAAGGGAGGTTTTATGAATGGTTTTATGAATGTCGTGCCCTTGGGCGATGGGGAGCATCCTTGGGGAAGCGCCTTAGGGCACTGAGCAGAAAGTGAGTGGACCAGGGTGGGAAGACAGTGGTTCAGCTCCCAGAGCGTCCCAAACAGGATTCTTCAGGCCTCGGGGCTGTCAGGTAGAATACCTTGCAGAACAGATTGAGTGCCTGCTGTGTGCCCAGGGCCGTGCTCCATGTGTGCGGTCGCAAAGACACATGAGAGACAATGTGGTCACCTCCAGGAAGCAACATCTCTGTCCTATCCTGACACTTTTTCCTCTTGGAGATCCCCCATCAGCTGCCATGAGCCTGACCCTTCAGGCTCCTCTCGCCACCGGGTCCCCAGCTCTGAGCCAAGTGGTACACTTTCCCCTCCCCCTGGCGAGCTCTTGGCCACCTGAGGGCAACCTGCTCTCCTGCAACAACCCTTGTATTTGTGTCAGGAGGAAGGTGGTATATGAAGAGTTTGCATGTCAGAATTTCTCCAAAACTAGGGGGCCCCATGCTAGAGGCCTGGGTTAGTCCCGAGGCACAGGGGCTGCTGAAAAGAGTGGGTATTCAGGAAAACTTAACTACTCCTCCATTAGGACCCAGAAGGAACTTGAAAAAGCCACAGCAAAAATCCAAGAGTATTATGAGAGACTCTGCCAAGAGGTAGCAAACCGGGAGAAGAATGACCAGAAGATGCTCGCGGACCTGGATGACCTCAACAGAACCAAGAAGTACTTGGAGGAACGGCTAATAGAGCTGCTCAGGTGAGTGTCGGTCAGGTAGGTGTCTGGGGCCTTCCCCCAAACTTGGTTTTTCTTTGAAGAACTGCAGCTGTTCTTGAAGGGACTCGTCAAGGGAAATGGCCTCCGTGTCTGCTGTGACGCAGGTATAAGGGCTGTGTGGCCCTTGGCAGCCTTTGAAGAGGGGGTTTCAGTGTTCCTGCCAGTGCTCAGCTGGTTTTGTGGTTTCATACTGCTTTGTAATTATTTTCAAAATCTATGTGCTTAGCCACAAGAGTGACAATAAATGATGACTGGTATCTGAGGAGTTTCCCCATCCTTTCCCCTCTTCCTTGAGCCTTTTTCTCCTTCTCCATCCCACTTGCTCCCTCCCCGGGACCCGCAGACAGCTAGTGTAATGTGTGAGCGGGACCAGAAGCAGAGACCAGCACGCTCTGTCCCTGCCAGGCGTTACCATGGCGAGCCCAGCGTTGCCAGATCACCTTGCTTCTCAAGAGGAGGTGGAAATCTAAATTTTTGTGTGAAATTATCCTGAAATGTTGGCACGTCTTTCAAAAAGTTTTTAACATTTTCTTATGAAAATTTTCAAATATACAAAAACAGAATAGCATAATGCACCCCTGTATATCTCTCCCGGCCTCAATATTCTTCAGCTCAGAGCCAATCTTGTTTCATCCAGTCTCTCTCCCCGCTGTTTCCTCTACCTCCCCCAGATTATTTTGAAGCAGATTTCCTGCCATCATGTCATTTCATCCTTGAGTATTTCAGTATATACCTCTCCAAGTCAAGGATTCTCCATCTTAAACAGCCATAATCTCATTACAATATTTAAATTAACTTTTTAATTCCTATTATCAAATATCAAGTTAGTTTCAATTTTTTCCAGTTGCCTTATAATTTTTTTCTAATCATAATCTAAATTAGATCCATACATTGCGTGGTGATTATTTATTTATTTATTTAATCTCTTTTAGTCTGTCCCAATCATCCTTTTTAATCTCTTTTATTTTTATCCTTTTTGCAATTTACTCTTGAAGAAGCCAGGTCATTCATCTGGTAGAGTTCCCATAACCTGAATTTTGATTGCATCTTGGGTTGTTATTAAGCAGGTTCATTTCCCATATGTTGATAGGCAAAACTGGAGTAGTTCCTATGGTGAATAGGTAGGATGGTTCTCAGCCTGGCTGCATAGTAGAATCACTAGAGGAGCTGTTAAAAAAATACCCCTGTCCAGAACAACTGAATTGGAATCTCTGGGAGTGGGGTCCGGGCATCAGTGAGCCAGAATTGAGAACTGCTGCTCTAGTAGAGGCTTGTTCAGACTCAGGTTCAAAATTTTGGCAAGAATCCTTCATAAAATGGTGTGTGGTTTTGGGTCTTCTTTCAAGGTCCACATAATGTGGTGAACCTTCTCTTTGCTATACTAGCAGTATGAATAAGCAATGCCTAGATCTACTAATTGAGGTTGCAAAATGATGATATTAAATTATAACTAATTTGGAAGCTTAAAAACTTTGCCCTTGTGTCATCAATTTACAAACATGGAACTCAGGACATTTGTGAACTCTGAGCTCAGGCAGCTTCCCAAACTGAAGGGAACCCCAGGTCCTAACAGCACACCCACATTCTTAGGGTGTTCGTGCCTGGCCAGGGCGATAGAAAGGACAAGCTGTGGACTAGCCGGGAGAATGATGTTGGTCAGAGAATGAGTCTCACTGCTTCCTGATCATTTCAGACATCCTTGAAAAACCAGTCAATTCCATGTTCTGGCTTTAGTATTTAAAGGGAGCGATCCATGTTAGGCTGGTCAGGGAGACTACTTCTTTCAGGCCCTGAATGACTCTGGTCGTCATCAGAGATTGAGATGCTGCCATGTGGGGTCACATTATCCCTCAGGATGCTGGTTGGAGGAAAGAACAAACCTTTCCATGTAAAAAGCCCTAAGCCCTGAGAACGGCCATTAGCAGCAGTGGGGAAGTCTCTGCGCACATCTTCCCCAGGGCATCGGGCACGTTCAGACACGCCAGATCTTTCTGAAAAGGCTCCCACTTCTTTCAGGCTCGCTTCCTGGAGTGGCGGTGCCATCTCTGAGGCATAAGGAAGATGAGCATCCCGTTAGCTTTTCAGCCTGGGTCTTCTCCATTGATTAGTTGCTACCTGAAACAAACCATAGAAACCTAGAGGGCCCAAGGTCATTAAGAGTTGTGAGGACCCTGCCTTCATGGCCCTCGGGCGCACAGCCACAGACTGCCGAGGGGCCGTGCCAGCATGGTGTCTGGAAGAGACAGCCCTGAGCCGTGTGTGACCCTTGTTGCTGGCAGCTCCTTGCAGTCGCCAGTCTTTTCTTCACGTCACAGCCTGCTCTGTGCCTTAGTTAGTTAAGGACCTAAATATTGGGAGGGTCCCGCTGAGTCCACGGCTACTGCAGGGTCGCAGAAGGACCTAAACGGGCAGAAGGGTTTCCATGGTACACAGCAGTTTCCCTTCTATGTCTTGGGAAATTTGGAGTCAGTCATTTGTGATGAAACAGGAATGGTTCTGATGTTTTCAAGGACTCTTTTCTCCTCTTTTCCTGACGTGAATTTGTCCCAGGGACAAGGATGCTCTTTGGCAGAAGTCAGATGCCCTGGAATTCCAACAGAAGCTCAGTGCTGAGGAGAGGGGACTTGGGGACATGGAGCTGAACCATTGCCTGGACTGCAAGCGGGAGTTCAGCTGGATGCTGCGGCGGCACCACTGCAGGTCAGCGGGTGGCTCGGGGCAGTGCCCACACCCAGGCCGGAGCCGGTGGCTCGCATGAGGAACCCGCGATTGATGCTGTGGCTGACTGTCTAGTCAGAACATACCCGCGATTTGATTTTTTTTTATTTCATATTTTTTATTTATATCCTTTACATTGTTGTGTATTCCCATAGGTTACCCACCACCGAGTCACCCGTGAACCGTAACCATAGTCCCTTGTGCTCTTTTCTCCCCTGTTTTGAACTCTTATCCTCCCCCTCCCTCGCTGAATGTCTCTCATTTATGGTTGCCTGCTAGAAAGTCAGGCAGGGCCTCCCTGGTGGCCTAGGGGTTAAGTCTCAGTGCTCTCAGCACGATAGCCTGAGTTTGCTCCCCAGCCAGGGAGCTAACCCACAGGGCTAGCTAAGACCTCTCCTGTCTCTCCTGCTGCTCCCCCTCAGCAGTGTATTTCAGTAAATCTGCTTGTTCTGCTCCCCACTCTGTCTCTGGGGAATCCTCTCACCATCTACACCTCTGGTCTATACCCCAGTTCTTCTATGCATAAATAAATCTTAAAAAAAGAAAAAGCCAGTCAGGGAGAATGTATTAGGCAAGATCCCAGCAAGACATTCAGGGACCCCTAAAAGAGAAGAGAGTGTAATACATAGGTATGGGCAGAGGACCCCTAGGGATGTCAACACCCAGAGACCTTGGCTCTTCTTCAGCCTGCGGGCACTGAGGGGACCAGCATTGCTGGGACCTGAGGAGAGCAGGGTGAAGGCTTCACTCGAGGAACTCAGAGAGCAAAGCCCTCCTTGGGCCCAGAGAAGCATTGGTATAAATGAAAGGTGGGGCGGAGGCAGATTGAGAATCATCAGTGCAGGCCTGGGAAGGTCTGTGCTCTCTTAGAGACCCAACTGCAGAGGTGTGGACTGCACCCCTGCATTGTTGTTCCAGGGAAGGGGTGTTCAACCACACATCTTATCCCCCTTCTTTGGGGATCTTGGGAAACAAAGCATTCTCCCACTAAGCTTACCAAAATGACTTTATTGGAATCTTGTGAAATGGACCTTAAGGCCACACTCTAAAGTGGGGGGTAGAGGCAGGTATGAGCCCAACAGAGCCATTTCCGGTGCTGAGCAGATCACTCCAGACCCATCTCATGCTGTCCTCACGGTCTGTGCTTGTTTCGTCCCAGGATATGTGGCCGCTTCTTCTGCTACTACTGCTGCAACAACTACATCGCCACCAAGCCTGGTGGCAAGAAGGAGCGCTGCTGCCGAGCCTGCTTCCGGAAGTTCAGTGAAGGCACTGGTTCCCCTGACAGCACCAGCTCCGGCACGAGCCAGGGAGAGCCCAGCCCTAAGCTGTCACCAGCCCAAGGTGGAGGCCAGGCCACTGGAGGCCAAGGTCAGGCTCCTGCCATTGCCCCTCAGTGCCTCCCCAGCACTCTACCATTCCACCATTGTTGGCTAGCTCAGAGGAACTTCGTTCAGTAATTTCTGTACTTAGGCATTAAAGAGGTACTAAAAATGTGTTGTCACTAATTGAGACTTTCTTTTTGATGTAATTTAGATTGAAAGAGAATTGAAAAGGGAATGACTTACTCCTGATATGATTCAGTGTATTTAACGTGCAGTCTGAGTACCTCTTAACTCTCAACTCACCAGTTGAACGCCACCCACATTTGGAAAATGCTGCCTCCCAGAGCCCTGGCTCCAGTGTCCGGCCCTCTCTTCCAGAGGAACCAAAGGACAGGAGTTGTGTCTGGAAACAACCACACTTTGCACTCTCTCCCTGTGGCTCACATTCTCTCTCGGTGGCCAAGGAGGAGACGCTCTTCTTGTCCTTTCACTTAGCCCAGCAAATGAAAGTAGGGTTTGCTGTTTTCGCTGTGCCTAGGAGACCAGCCCAGGCTGTCATCTCTGGACTGGCTGCGGAGGTAGGACTCCAGGGAGGCTGAGCTGGAATGGCAAGAGTCGGTCTCATCTTTGCTCAACCCTCTCTGCCTCCTGTGGCTGGTCACGCCTAGGACTCTGCCTGGATCCAGGGCAGCCAACCTTCAGAAAAACTATTAGTTCCTCTTTTGTTTATTAACTGGATCATCAAGGAGGTTGGCAGGCCCTATTATTTGTATTATATACAAAGAACTGCTCATGGGTAGAGGAGTATACTTTGCACAGCTTTGTTTTGTCTCCTTTAAATCTTCTGCCCACTTGTTTTGTTTGTCTGTTTTTAATATTGAAATCTGAGGTTCCTTATGTATTCTGGAATGTTACTTATCAGATATGTATTTTATAGATATTTTCTGCTGTGATTTGTCTTTTCATTTTCTTTCAAAGAACAGAAATGCCTTTCAAAGAGTAAAAGTTTATGATTTTGATAAGCTATCAATTCTTTTTCTCTTATAGATCAGTTATTTTCTTTTGGTATCATATCTGTCTTTGCTTAGCCCAAGGACACAGTGATCTCTTGTCCAAGTATCCCAATGCCATTGGTTGAAAAGTCTATTTCCCTGTTGAATTGCTTTGTGCTTTTGTCAAAAATCAATTTTCCTTATATGTGTGGGTCTGTATTTGGACTTTGTACTCCATTTGTTTATCTGTGTGCCCTTTCACCAACAACACTTGCGATTACTGTAATTTTATAATATACTCTTAAATCAGGCAGTCAGTTCTCCAGCTTTGTTCTTTATCAACAATGTGTTGACTATTTTAGGCCCTTTGCTTTTGCATGTAAATTTTAGAATCAATTTTTCAGTTTCTACAAAATCTTAGTCAAATTTTGATTGGAATTGCATTGAATTTCTAGATCAGTTTGGTGAGATTTAATATCTTAACAAGTAAGTCTTCTAATCCATGAACCTGGTATAGCTCTCCATTTATTTAGGTCTTCTTTGATTTTTCTTAGTGGATATCATCTTGGTGCTTATTTTCCCTTCCTTCCTTTTTGTCTTCCTTCCCTCTGCCAGCGTTGGAAGGCAGAATCAGGAGTGTGGCTGTATTTGTGGAAAGAAACCAATTCCTGGTCCCCTTTTTCAACGTGTTCTTCAACTTCTGTTATGCAGATGTCAGACAAGAAGACAGACATTTCTTCTAAAACGTGGCCCCAAGTAGCAGGACCAGTTGAGAATTTATAGCTCATATCAACTGTCCTTCTTGCTGAGTAGTGCAAAAATCTTTAGCTTGCCCTGACTCACTGGTGGGTGTTCGTGACAATTAGGTGGCACCATCTCAGAGTGCTGACGTTACTTGTTCTGATTTCTGACATTTCCTGCCTCCTCATTTCTTCCTTTCTGTCTTCCTTGCCTCCATCCCCCCATTTACCTCAGAAATACCTTCTTATCTTCCATGACATGTACAAGAGAGTGTGGGTGGGTGACTGGCACAGGAGCAGCTAAACAGCATCCTTCCTACTGAGTGGCCTACAAAGTTGGACACAGTTCCCTGATTGGAAGTACAATGATCACTGCAACTCCTTGCAGAGGGAGGTTCCCTCTTCTCCCTCTCCCCTCCCCTCAGGTAGACTGGAGTGAAAATTGCAGATCAGATAGAATCCTGCTTTCAAAGCCATGAATACGTAGCCTGTGACTTGTGGAGCAAGGAGTCAATGGCACAGAAGTATGCTTACTGTTCTGCTAGGTTATTTCTGATAAGGTTTCAGTGGGGCTTTTCCTTCTAAATAAGGAGCCTCAGAACATGTAAGAAGTTGAAACCTCTCTAAGCTCTCGACTAAGAGGTTTAAGAGAAATCTCCGAAGTTGTGCATTGTTTCATCTGTGGGCCCTTCATCTGCTTCCTGAAATGTACTATTAGCCATTTCTTTCACATCTGGACAGAATAGCTGTCAGCTGAGTGAGCACTTAAAGTGTCCTGCCCAGCTGTGCCCCCTCACTTCCCGAGGTCCGCTCCCATCCTGTGCATAACCATGCATTTCTTGCTCTTGCCCTGCCAACACAGATTGCAGGCCTCCAGATGACGCCATGTTTGACATCATCACAGATGAGGAGTTGTGCCAGATACAGGAGTCGGGCTCCTCCTTGCCTGAAACACCTACTGAAACTGATTCTCTTGACCCACATGTGGCTGAACAGTGAGTAGATGTTACCTCCATTTCCTCATTAATTGCCTGGCCCTTGTACACAAAGTGCCACTGTATTAAAATGCCAAGAGTTTATGCCCTGGACCCTGTAGGGAAAGGTCAAGGTCCCTTCATGGGGTGCTTGCTTGGTGTTTGTCAGCCCCTAGTGTCTGACTCAAGTGCAGTTTCTGTAGCAAAGCACTGGCTGTTCAGAAGATCAAGAAAGAATGACAGGTCTGGTTGTTTCCTGACCCACCCTCCCTCGAGTTAGGGACTTCTAGGATGCTTTTGCCCAATTGCATTGAGATTGCTATTCTCTCCTGCCCAGAATTCAGAGAAGCACCAGGGCTGACCTGTCAGATGAATGATCCAGGATTTCTGCCACAGGGGAGGAGAGGTACTTAATCTTCACGAGGCTCACCGCACAGGACATTTTAGGCTTAAGAGTGTCTCTCCACACTCCTCTGGTCCCTAACTAGGAAGTAACTGAGCTTGCCGTGCCGTGGCCTCACGGGTGGGTAGAGTCTGAAGACAGCTCCTGCTCTCTATTGCTTCTGTGATTTGGGGGCCTCACCTTTTCCTTCCTGGGCCTCCCAATCCACACACCCCAAAGACTTCCCTGACCACGTGAGCTCGTGGTAGCTCTTTGTCTGGTCTCCACCTCCCAGTGGTCCTCAGGGCATGTGCCATGCAATGGCTACACTCTGCCATCATCACTGCCAACTCTTTGCCAGGCCTCAAATCCCAGCCAGGCGAGTAGGTAGTGAGGTAAGTAGGACTGGGTGTCTGAGCATCTGGAAGGGCAACCTTCCGCTGTAGCCTGAGTGACTAAGAAAGTGACTCACACCCCTCACCTTCCCCTTTCCCAGTAGAAACAAAAACAGAAACTGACAAATATGTGTTCTCGGTAGTGGAAAATTAGGAAGTATTCCAGGGAAAGGAAACCATGAAGAGTCAGCCTTGCGTGCCAGTTAAAGGCCCGGCCTCATCTCATGCCTTCCTTGTTAGTCGCTGGAAATGAACCCAAGTGTCTCTACGGAGCTTCCACCCGTCCTGGCCTCCCCTTCTGGCAGTGAGGAGGCTGAGCCCCAGAATCCAACACCCTGGTCAGATCCCTGATCTGCCAGGCCTTCGGGCACACAGCTGCCTGAACTCGGTTCCTCACCTGTCCGGAAGAGACAGGAACAGCACTCAGCCCCCTGGGCTTGTTAGCAGGGCTCGAGGCGAATGATGTATGCACAGCATTGGGCCCAGTGCCTGGCGCCTGGGAAGCTTTCTGTGTTGGTGCGCTGTTTGCGTGCTCTTTGGCCTGAGTCGTGATGTCCGGGGCAGAGCGTGCATGTGTCCCTCTGTGCCTAGGACCTTGCCCCTGGTGGCTCAGTCATCATCTCCAAGGAAATCACACCAGATGCCCACACGACACTGAACTTAAACTCACTCCCAGAGTTTCTAAACTCTCCCTTACTCAGCACATCTTTGCTGGTAACTGCTGTAGAACTGCTGCTTCACAGTCAGAGTGCACCAGGGAACTGTGCAGGTTTGTTACCGGTCAGGAGACTGGTGTCTCAGAAACAAAATGAGAACAGGATATCGTGGTAATGGTTGAGTTGGAAAGCCGCCTTGGGCTTGGGTTAACCCAGCATCTCCGCTGAGAACAGAGCTGGCTGCTACCCTCGGCCCATCCCTGCATGAAAGCTCTTCTAGCCAACATTTGGGGCAGAGAAAGAGGCTGCTCATAGGTGCCTCACTGTAGCTCTGCTGGGTAAGCTTTCGCGGGTATCATCTCTCTGAACTAGTTTCCTCATCTGAAGAGTAGAGGTGACAGTGCTGGGCATTCTACAAAAGAGCAGTGGTAGTTACCATGGGTCACGAAGGCACATGGAAAGAGGTGCTTCCTTGAGACCCCGTGGGAGGAGCAGGCTGGGGTGAGCACCCAGACATTCCTGGGCCCTGCGTTCTTTGCTCTGCACCTCCCCCTCCCGCCACTAGGGGGAGCATCAGGTTTTTCTCTCCTGCTGCACCATTTCCTCATTCCAGAACGCTCACTGGGCTTCTGGCTCCCAGGTAGCCCGGAAGCTGGGTCCCCCTGAATTCATATCTCAGCTTATGTGGCCATCGGCAGTGTCTTTGGGGCCAGGGCCCACCTTCTCAACTCCCTGCCCCCTAACAAGTGTTGGGAATATGTTGGGGCATGTTTCTGCACTCTCAGACCCTGAGGCCACACCCAACACAGCCTGGAGTCAGCCAGGGGCCACACCCGGCCTGCCCACCCTCCCCAGTCCTGTCCCTGCTCCCCAGGCCTTTTACATCATGTGCTCCTATGAGCAGAGGGGAGTCCAGAGAAGAGCAGGTCTGTTGGGACTTTACGGGGCTGCTGTGTGCATGGCAGGAGGTCAAAATCAAAACCGCATGTGTGCACCGGTGTCTGTTGCCAAAAATAGTGTATACCCAGGTGAGGGGTCGGGAAAATGATAACTTACCCTCCCCCCGCCCCGGTATAGCAGGTACGGACCCGGAGAGTGACTGAGGAGGCAGAGGGGATGAAGGAAGACAGCCGCTCTGCTGTTCCTGGGCCAGGAGCAGGGCTGCCTACGCTGCGGAAGGGCCGGAGTAAAGCCCTTTGACTGAGCCTGGAGGGAGAGCACACAGCAGGCCCAGGACGGAGCCCAACTCCTCATGCCTCTGGTCTTGTTTGCCTTTCTCAGCCAGAGGGGCGCCTGGACAGGGAGAACTCAGGTCTCAGCAGCTGCACCTCTGTTGACGTGGCCTCGTAGTGCCCAGCCTGGCCCTCGGTGCCCACATGACATGGAACTTAAACTCACTCTCAGAGTTTAAGTTTCCAAACTCTCCCTTACTCACAGCACGTCTTTGCTGGTAACTGCCCTCGGTGCATTGTCTGAGCCTCACCAACATCCTAGCATGGGGGCTGTCACTGGCCAGTGCAGTGGGTGGTGGAGTGGGCTTGCTCAGGGGTACACACAGGTGAGGCTGTCACTGAGCCAGTGTCTCAGGGACCCCAGAACCCAGCTTTCCCGTCACCCCACACTGTTCCCTCCATGAGAACACAGAGATGCTACAGAGTCCTGGCTTCCTGACTTTTCACTTCTTTCCAGTCTGAGCCTCTACCTCTTGGCTTGGGACACTGTCAGCAAGCCAGGGAAGGCCCGCTCTCAGGAGCACTCAGCCTCAGGAGGAAAGGACAAAGGGAGGTGACAGAAACTCACCCTGGAAGTCAATTGGAAAAAGATGAAAGTCAGCCATGTAACCATGAAAGGGCAGTTCTTATTGTTGGGGGACACTCTCAGGGGTCCCGGTGGCCCAGGCACAGTAAAGCACGCATTTGGCCACATTTCTGAGATAGTAGGTAGGGCCACGTGGGCCTTCAAGGCCTGGCCCGAGCTCAGCTTGGCCAGCGTGCATGGGCCATGCCGTACACCTCTGGAGGGCACAAAGCAAGCCCTTCCAAGCCTCACCGTTCACAGACAGCGGCAGGTGCTTCCATTTATGTTGCTGTCTTATGAGAAATAATAATAACTGCTGCCATTCTGAAGCCCTCTACCCACAAACTCAAACTGTCCTCGCTATTTTACCTGTGTTATCTTCAGTCCTCAGCCAGCCCTGGGACGTGAGTGCTATTACAGTCCATGTTTCACCAAAACAAGAGGGCATGGGGGATCACCAGCTGGTCCTGCCAACTAGCGAGGGGCAGAGCTGGACGCACGCTGGTCTATCCAGACCTCAAAGCCCGAGTCCCGCCAGTTCTGGCCCTCCTCCCTCTGTGCTCTCTTTACCTGTTGTTAATTGGTTCTCCATCTTTCAGCGACTGATTTTGAGTCATAAGCCAAAAAAGCAACTTTAAGCCTGTTGGGCAGAGTGCTAGGATTTAATAAACGCACACTAGCCTCTGACATTTAAAACTCAGTCTCCCCCTGTGGCCACATTACAGAGATTAAACAAATGTACCTCACGTTTTGGGTAGGAGGTTGGAAACTGCAGTGAGGCGCTGCCATCACTGGTATATTCCATTTCCTGGACAGAACAGTGCCCTGAAAGTACACATTTTCACTTTATCCTGTGCTCTGAGCTCACAAGTAATCATGTTTGATATATTCCAGGCAGGCTGCATTAAAATAAAATGTGCCTAAGGATAAAAGGAGATAAAGGATACAGTAGACTTTTTAAAAGTTTTATTTCTTAGTCATGAAAATCAGATGTTCTTTGATGTGTGTGTGTTATATACACTTACATGTGATTTATGTGTGTGTGGCAGGCATTGGATTATTTCAAATTTTAAATGAGTAAATCCACCAGAGAACCCATTTCAGAAGTGCTGCTTAGAATTGTCAGAGTCTTGGGGCCTCCCTGGCGCAAAGGTTACAGTCAGCACTATCAAGCTATTGCCAGCCACTGCGGCACAAATTTGATTCCCACCACCCACAGCCCCCGCCTCCGGCTAGAGAGCTGACCCACATGGCGTGGCAGACCTCTCCTGTCTCACCTGCTTCTCCCCTCAGCAGTGTATTTCAGTCGGTCTGCCTGTTCTGCTCCCCACTCTGTCTCTGGTGAATCCTCTTACCCATTCCCCCAGTTCTCTGGCCTACACCCCAGTTCTCATATGCATAATTAAGTCAATCTTTAAAAAAAAAAAAGGAGTTGTCATAGTCTTAAACTCTGCTTTGCACATGTACATTTTTTAGCATTCTCTGGATCACTGGAATTCTCAGCCAACTCTAACTGGTTCTGGCCCATTCATCTATCTTGGTGCTATTCCTTCCAGGTTTAGTCAGAGAAATATAAGCATGTACCTATGTCAGTCAAGCCCCAAGGTGAGGCAGACCCTCTTCTCACCTCTGTTAGGTGCCTAGTGGTTGAAGTCTGAGCAGTCTGCCAGCACTTGTTTTCATGGCTGCACTCATCTCTCTTACTTCCCAGTAGCCACAAGAATCTCTTGAACCCGGGAGCCCAGAGTGTCCCGGCTACCAGCAGCAGTGTTTACCTCTCCAGCTTTCAGCCCTGGCCCCAGTAAAGGAGAACCTGATGTCTTAGGAGTCCCACATCATCCCCTTATTCTTGGGGAGAGAGGAGGCAAAGCCCTTTATAGTTTCTAGACACCCTGTTGAGCTTTAGGCCCAGGTGTTGAAGAAGAAAACAGAATATGGTCATGGCTGAGAAAACAGTATGTGTGTGTCTGAGAAGTTCATTCTGCACCAACTGCGATCACCATTTGATCCCTTCTCCAGTGAGAATGCTCAGGCTATAAACAAAGCCTCCCTCATGATGTCCAGGGGGCTCAGCCATGCTCCTGGAAATTCCTGAGCAACTTTCCAGATCCTGAGGCCTACAACTGGAACATGCTAGTTGCTTCTACATTATGGGAGGCAGAACAAGTCTTGGAAGTGTCCTCAGTAGACTTCCATTGACTTGAGGGCCCCAGGTAAGGGCAGCCAATGTCTTTCAGAAGTTTCCAGAAGTTCTTCCGAAACTTCAGGCCAACAAAGGCATACAGCACAGGGTTAAGGCAGACCCGCAGGTAGGCGATGCCCTCCGTCACTGTGATGGCGTAGTCAAAGCTGGTCATGGTGTAGTGCTCCCAGTTTGTGCTGCGGATGAGTTTTACAAGGTTGAAGGGAGTCTGGGTGAGCAAGAAGACAGCTACCACCAGGAAGATGATCTTTAGAGACTTGTGCTTCTGGAAGCCTCGGACTTGAAACAGGGTCTTGATTATGATTGAGTAGCAGACAACCATGGCAAGCAATGGCAGGAAGAACCCCAGGGTCATCTGGGTGGCAAGAACCACAGTGGAAATTTCCTCCTTGTGATAGCCACAGGTGGACTTGTCCAAGTGCTGGACATGGCCGTAGATGACCTGTGGCAAGGAACCCAGCAGGGAGAACCCCCAGACAGACACGCAGATGGCCTTGCCCCAGGTCATCCACTTGGCGTGCTTGTTGTAGGCCTTGGTGGCCCGAACCACTGCAGTAAAGCGGTCCACAGTGATGCAGGTGAGGATGAGCATGGACGTATAGAAGTTCAAGGTATAGATGCCCAGCAGGGTTTTGCACATGAGGTTACCGAAGACCCACTCATGGAAGCCTGCGTAGGCCCAGAAGGGCAGGGTGCAGACAAACAACAGGTCAGCCAGTGGGAGGTTCATCAGGAACACGTCTGTTAGACTCTTCAGCTTCTGGTAGAAGATGTATATGACCAGCACCAGGGAATTCCCCACCAGACCACAGACGAACACCACCACATACATGCAGGGCAGAAAGAGCCTTTGGAACTGCAGGAATTGTACATGCTCCTGGCTGCTGTCATTGGAAATGCTCAATATTTCATCGAGCTCAGCCATGGTGCCTATGCCAGTGAACACCTAGACTCAAAACACAGGAATTACATTTGAAGTTGAGGGTGACACCTCCTATCTTCTCATTGTCTTGTCTCCCTATTTAGGGGGCAAATAGTCTCCTAAACCCACCCGCTATTCTGCTCAGTGATGGCATAGTCTAGTTTACTGAAGATAGCCAGTTCTGACAGGAAGTGGCTCAGGTAGGTTAAAGGGCTCATCATTAGCTCTAAAATTCTCCGGATCTCACTCACCTGGGAGATAACATTTAATTGGACCCATGTACATCCGTAAAATCCCATGTTAAATGGTCTTGAAAGCAAAGATCACTGTGTGAAGTGGGCCAGTGCCCTTTTGGAAGAACTGCTGTTCTTTGGTGGGGAGGACCTGTCCTCACCTCCCCTTGCCTCAGCAGTTGCCCAGCCATTCAGCCCCACTTTGCGTTCAATCAAACCCCTTCCAGGGGTGTCCACCATCAAGGAAACTCCTGGAGGCCAGGAGGTATTTTGGGATGACCAGCCCTTTTCTGCCTGGATGGGCATCTGCCCTGCTGTTTCTTGCTTCCATTTGCATAGATTCAAGATGAGTTATAAGGAAACAAAGTGTAGAGAAGCCCGTGGCTGCCCAGCACTTTGGCTAAGTTAGTTTCATGCCCAGAAACTGGGCAGTTCTCATACCCAAACTTTTTACCATCTGTCACAGTTGATGACATTCCCCCATCAGAACCTTGTTCCTGCATTTTGATTTTCAGGAATCTCTAAAAGGTAGATTTTCCCAGAAAGGAGCATGACTTTAGCTTTTATGATTAGCAATATAGGGCTGAGGGGCCTCTGTAAACAAATGGAAGACCTGGCTGAAGTGGGCTGCCAGGCAGCTGGGCTTCCGCAGTGAGCCTAGTGGGGCTTGTTGCAAAGATCAGAAAGCTGCTGTGATGCCAGGGGCTCCCCACCCGTCAGGGCGGTCACTTCCCTCGGTCCTTCTCTGCCTGCAGCCCTGATGAGGACCACAGGTAGGCGCTGCCATCTGGGGCCTGGGAGCAAGGGCAGCTGTGGCAGCATTGGCCCTAGAGTACCAGGCCATCCTTGCCACTGACTTATGGGTCCTCACTGTGCTTTTGCTCATTGCCAGCAACCCCCTGGCACCTAGAAAATGTTTGAAGAAGAGCAGCCATTTGGTTTAGCAAAATCAAAATATTGGCTAGTTAGACCAGGGCATAGAAAAAAAGATCCTCTTGGAGACTTTTCCTGCCAACTGGAAACAGTGCCAGCCCTGGCCTGGTGCTGTCTCCTCTCTTCCCGGGGGTAAGCACCCTTTCCAAGGAAGGACCTTGCCTTTGGGGTGAGACTACTCAGTGAAAAGTGCCTGCTACCAGACAACGCAGTGTTAGGTTTCTAAGGGTAATGGGCCAGGCGCTCCCCATCACGCCCCCACTCTCTGGGCTGCCGGGTTAGGCAGGTTGGGTGATGATAAGTGTGTGACTGCTTCGCACAGGGACAAGAGCATTTTCTTTTATCATTTAGAATATGAAGCCAACTGCTTTGCTTTCCTGAATTGTCATGTCAAATCTCCATTATTGTTGACTTATCCTTGACTTTTATTTATTTATTTTTTTTATGGTTCACAAGTTTATTTATTCAATTTTTATTTTATTTTATTTTTTTTATTGTTATTTATGTCTTTTACATTTTGTATTCCCCTTGGGCAGCCCACCACCAATTCACCCGTGATCCATCTCCATGGTCCCCTGTATTCTCCTCTCCTCCATTTTGTGTCCTTATCCTCCCCTCCCCCCATCCTTGACTTTTAAAACAATCCTCCTGTTAGAGCTATTGCTGTTAGAGCTGTTTACACAGCGCTCCATGTCTCCTCGAAGGACCTGTACAAACTCATTTGTAGTAATTGGTAAACTTCAGTATAATGTCAGCTGGTTGGGACTGCACAATTGTGTAGATAGAATATTAAAAATTACTTTCCCATCAAGAAATGTTCAAACCATTCATTTCTTTATCTTCTATAACCAAAATCCTATGTTGACTTCTGGAAATTAAAAAAGTAATATATACAACTTTGGAAATAGCATAAATATCTGAGAAGAAGTAATGAAATGAATTACAATTCAGACATAAAAGAGAAAGTGAAGTACTGATCAAGTGCCTATTTTTGGAAATCTAGTACATTTAAATTGCTCAAGTTTGAGTACAAAATAAATACCAGTTTTCCCCACTCTCTAAAAATAGACCATCCCTACTTGGTATGATTTGGTGGGTTATTTGGCGGGGGGGGGGGGGGGGTCTGGAAATGCTATTACTGTTAATTTGTATGGAAATTTTTTAGCATTCCCAGACACAAAAAATAACCCACTAATCATACCAAATTGGGACATTCTACTTTTGGAAGAAAAACTGTGTGCAACAGTACTAGTGTTATTATTACAATAAATAGATGGACAAAGTGATGTAAAATTGATGATGTAAAAGTCATGATTGTTACCCTTCTTCGGTCTTAATTCTTAATCATCTTTGATCATAACCCTCTTTGAGAATTTCCTAAAAGCCACCGACCTTTCCCTCAGATACCGTGCACACACCTGCGACTCATCGCCCCTCAGGCCCCTCTGCAACACGCCCTGTGGGCCCTTGTTTAAGAGTCCATGATAAGCTGTATTTTTTACTACATTTTTCGATGTCGAGGAACAACCAGTTTTCATCAGCAGTTTACCTCTGACTGGTGAAATTAGGGGTGACTTATTTCCTTTCCTCACTGTTTACATATTACAAAGTTTCTACAATGGCTTATGGACTTATACTGAGAAGAGAAAAGTAAACAGTAATCTACATTAGCCTCTGGTAAAATATAAAAGAAAAATAGGAAGAGAGATTATACAATGAACAAATACAGCCAGTGACAGAGTCTTCTCTCCCAGGAGGATGTAGTCGTGCTGCTGCTACCATTTCCCTCAGACTGTGCCCCGGGCCATGTTAAGTAGCTTGCACATTTCCCTGGCAGCCAGTGCAAAGATGGAATTAAAACCAAGAGTAGTTGGGCTCTAAAGCCTGGACATTTGGCACCACAGTGTGCTGCAGGCCCCCAGAACCCCAATCACTGGGGGTAGTCCCCGTCTTCTCTTAACTCTCGGGGGGGAAAATGACTCACCAGCAGAGAGTGCTCTGTCTTTTCTTCCAGATATGAGCTTGCTCACAGCAGAAAGATCTGCCTCTGCGTCTCTGATGTGGTCCCTGTTTCCGCTGAGTATTTATAAGCGCTCTCGATTGGCCTTTAGCAGAGACCCAGCCTTATCCCCATCTTGCAAATCAGAATCCACGTGACTAGCTTGCACCTGTGTGATTTAGGGATCAGCAATACGAAAGGGTGGCTCTGAAATACCACATCCCCTACATCTGGACTGGGGGCTTAGTTCATGGGGGTCTGAGAAGGGGAGCAGTAAGTAGGTTTGACTGTGGCAGGCCGCTCAAGATGGAGGCACTTTTGTCTTAAAATTATTTCATTCACTGGGCATGGAATGTCTTTGGAACATTTCAACGCTGGGCCAAGGCAGAGTCCGTGCTGTGCCTGGGCTCCGTGTACCCTTGCAGCTCCAGCGTACGGGGCGGCCTCCAGTTCTCGCAGCAGCCCTGCAAAGCGGTATCATCCCCACGTCATTGGCGTGAAACCTGAGGGCCATGACCAAACAGCAGCGCACGCGCACACAGTTAGTAACTGGCATTTTCCGCATGTAAACCCCAGTCTCGTATTGTCAGGCCAGTGGGCCAGATGGTGTCCAGGTGGTGGGCCTCCCAGAGGACCCGCTGCAGCCCCGCCGCCGGCATGCACACCACTGGGGCACCTTGGGAGGCCGTGCTTCTCAGCTGGAATCATCTGGTGTTCTGAGGCTGCCCTTTGTGTTTCTGAAGCTGCCCCGATGTTGAACACCTTAATCACAGAACAGTTCTAGTTGCTGGTCTCCATGATCCCCAAAAACTGATATTCTAGGAAATGGTGCCTGAAGGCAAGAATTGGAGGAATAGCTGCCTTGGTCACATGACCTCAATACCTCTCCTCTGTGGAAAAGGTGCTAGGTAGAATTGAGGGCTCCTTTTTCTGCTCTCTCAGTCACCAGTCACCCTGATTCTGCACTCCCATCCAGCCTGCTTCTCCCAGGACTGGTGATACGTGCCCCACTTGCTGGGCAAGCCTTCCTAAGGGCAGGGTGTCAAGCATTGGAAGCAGGGACCGGGAGAAATATCGAGACCTAGAGACTGATACTCAGCTTTGCTAGGAGCCTGCCTGTGCCTCCCACCTGTGGTCGAGTAATCCCAGTCATTTCCAGATGATAAGCATAAAACGAGAGATGAGCTTACTTGCCCGAGAGCGTTCCTGCTCCCGAGTCACCCGGGAGCTGGCTGACCGCACAGTCTGTTCCTGGTATTAATTTTTCATAGTATGGAACTCTCCCAGGGGTCGGAAGACTGCTACTAGATTTTCAAGTCTCTCTTTTTTCTTGAATGAAGTAGTTCTGACTGTCCTTTTTTTCTTAACTGTTATTATTGTTTATGTCTTTTACATTATTGTAAATAATAATAATGTAGGTTTCCCACCACCAGTTCACCCTCTAACTGTCCTTTCTATCAGTCTGTTGCAAGTGAGTGAGGTGTTTGCTGCGGGCAGGAAGCATGAGGCTGTGTAGAAGGTGTCCCGCTAGAAGGATGGTTGAGTGGGTCGGGGGGAGCAGGGACTGGTGGGCGAATGAACAGATCAGCTCACAACTGAATACTGAAGGGGAGATAAACCAAAGCATCCATCCTCTGAAAGAGACTTTTCAGGCCACACAGCCCATTAGGGTGACCTTGTCTGATATTTTGGAATCTTTAAGCTTTGAGAGATGAGTTTCTCCTGGGGACAAGCCAGTTGTCATGGGGACGGGGCCGTTTGTGACTGTGCATGCATGTGCTTGCTGGTGCGGGGTGAGAGTGTTTATTTGTGACAGTATGCCTGCATTTGTCGTAACTCTTCTCCAGTGGAAAGTTCTCCAGTGGGAAACTTACAACTAAGTGAGAGGAACATCATTCATGATGGGGGGGCCAAAATTTTATTTCAGCCCTACAGAGTGCCTTTTTTATGGGCCAGTTTGTAGTGTTCATTGTTCAAGGTATTGCTGTTCTTTGAATCTTTGAAACCAAACTCTAAACTTGGCAAGTACCTAGTCATGTCTTGTATTTTTCCAGAAATACTTAAACATTTTCTAAAGAGAATGGGGGCAAGAAAGGAAGTAGCCTCAGGAGTCAGACAGTTCACCTGCGTAAGCCTCCTGGACTCCTGCCCTCTCTGGGCCCTGAGAAGGATGTCCATCTTGGACCAGCGACGAGGCAGCGCTGCTGCTCAGAGAAGAGTCTGCCGGGCGTGGGTGGGGGATGGTGGAGGATAAGTGTCTCAGAAAAGTGGCTTATGCTGCATGCAGCAAGTAAGGGGGCATGGCTTGCCCAGCAGGCCCCGGATGCTGGTTGTGAGTTTGCACATACAGGTTTGTGTGTTGGAGTCAGACCATAGATACCAGATCATCAGAAGTCAAGACACTGAATTGCTTTTCTTCATTTGCTTTATTGGCAAAAGGAAGCCAGTGACTAAAAGGAAAACTGCTAGGGATTTAATAGCTAAATAAAGAGATGCCCCCAGAACCACAGCGGATAAGGTCTGTAGCATGGCTCAGGCCTACCCGCCAAACCCCCCGCTGAGCACAGCCTCCTGGGGTGACCAGCCACCATGCCCTGTTCCTGCTCTGTCCAGCACAGTGACCACTAGCTTCTGTGGCTGTTGAGCACTTTAAGTGTGACTGGTACAACCAAGGAGCCAAACTGTTAGTGTTTTTTTTTAAAATTTTGTTGAAATTAAATATAAGTGTCTTTTCTGAGGCTAGTGGCTGCTGTATGGGGCTGTGGAGCCATAACTAAAGACTTGCAGTTCCCAGGAGACTGACCTTGGCTAGAAGCTGCCCTGAGAGACCATAGGATGCTGTGGAATCAGCGAAAGCAGCACTTTGCTCGCTGTGTCGGGCTTCGCAGGGCCACGGCACAGATGGCGTGCTCTGGAAAACCACCAGCCGGTCGCTCAGGCCGCCGGGGCTTTCCAGCACCCTCCCCTTCCGCAGCGGGTCTCCACAGCCAGTCTGCTCGGGCTGGCCACAGGGTTGAGGTTGTACAATAGTAAATGAAAAGGAAGCGAAGGCATTTTGATTTGTGAGAACAAAGTAATAGAGATTTCAGCAGCCCGAGGGACCCTGCCTGGGCCCCCTCATCTAGACAGCTGTGGCCACCTGGACAACCCTGCCAGGCCCTTCCTCAGCGTCTGCCTGTTCCTGTTCGCCGCTTTCTTCTTCTGCGCGTCCGGGTGAGCCGTGCTCATGGCTTCTCTTGGGAGCGCTGGGGCCCTTGCACCACCTTCCCCTGAGGCCCTTGGTCCCGACATTGCTCGAGCATCGGGTGTGCAAGCAGGTGCCCAGGGCCGCCCAGGCCGCCAGCCCAGAGGGGCGAGCCAGCGGGCAGGCGCACGTGCCTCAAGCAAGGCAGGTTCAGGGGTGGGCTCAGCGGGAACATGATGGGCCATCATCGCACAAAGCAAGGGGGAGGAAGGCCACAGAGGGGCAGTGAATTTATCTGTCATCTTTTCTGAGAAAAATACCAATAGCAAAGAAAGGAAAGGGCTCTGGCAGTGGGGTGCCCTCTAGTGGCTTCTTGTTCCCTGAATTCGCAAATACTTTTCATCCTTTGACGCCCTCTAGCAGATCGGCCTGGACCCTTCCTGATGGGCCACTCCACAGGAGAGATTCATTTTACATGCCCACCCCAGGACGTCTCCGTAACTAAACTCAAAACAAGAGCCTCTTAAATGCTTAGCCTCACGGCCCGCGAGGCCTGGCGTCCGGCGTGGCCTCTGGGATGAAGGACTCCCCGGGCATTCTGAGCTGGACTATGAGGAGCCACGACTGCGGGCCTCAGGATGGGGGGCCCGCGTGCTGGGAGGTGAATGTCTTCTTGTTTGTGGCGTTTCAGGGACACCACATCAAACTCGCTGACCCCCGAGGACACAGAGGACGTGCCTGGGGGACAGGATGCTGAAATCTGCTTGCTGAAGTCTGGAGAGCTGATGTAAGTGAGGTCCCTGAGCCAGAGGCCCGTGTGACATTTGGGGAGGAGAAGCAGCATGGGGAGTCCTGGCCCCTCAGTGCCAGAGCCAGGGAGCGCCCCCAGTCCTGACTCGGAGCTGATGGGGGCTGTCCGTTTGTGTTTTGTTTTTAGTTATAATTTATAGGCAGTCAAACCCCCTTTATAGTAAGACCTTCCTGTTAGAAGATGTGCCTCTTTTCCAAAATGGACCCCTCTCCTGCCTACTCTCGGAGTCTTGAAAATGGTAACTGTTAGAAGGACCTTTTGCACCATAATTAAAAATAAAGCTTAAATTAACACATGAAAAAATGTTACATGGAATTAAATCTTCACAAAGGTGGATGTCTTACAACAGAGTTATTCTTTAGAACTTTGGGTTTTTTTTAAGCACTGATTACTCTTCTCATTAGCATAGTTTGGACGAGTATTTCCATCTAGCGCCACAGATTGGGAGACAAAAGGAACTCTCAGCTCCACCACTTGCTTGCTGTATAGTTTGGGGTGAGTTCCCTAACCGAGTTTCTGCCCCAGTATTAAAAAGGACAATCATGTATTTTCTTCACGCAAATTTAGTGTAGTAGAAAGATAGTGGCCTTGGGTCAGAGCTTTGTGGGCGCTGATCAGATTTCTTAGTCTATTTGAACCTTTCCTTCCTCATGAGTAACCGGGCGCATCCTGCTTCCTCGCATGGCTACGTGATGCTACGTGAAGCCAGCGGACGGAGGCCTGGCACACAGAGCCACCACCCTCTCGTTTCACAATCGAGATGATGAGACTCGCCCAAGACCACTACGTTCTCTTTCTCTGTTGTTGTGCCCAGGGGCTGATTCATTGCCTAATAGTCAATGGACAGATGTGATCGGTCTCTCATCCACAGACTGTGCCTCTGGAGCGGCCTGGTGCACAGGGAGTTCCTCTCCGAGGAGCTGTGCAACCTCAGACTTCCCCATTAATGCCAAGTTCATCTTCCACTCTAGCCTCACCAGTCAGGAGACCAGGTGGTTGTTCTCATTTGCAGCTGTGGCAACAGACTTAGGAAAAGTTAAGCACTACGGCAGGTAAGAAGCAAGGCAGGGCACCAGCACCCAGGTCCTCTGGCTCCGTGCCTCTCAGTCTTCACATCATCACACTCAGGGTCCTGCAGGGGACCCTGAAATCAGAGAAACTCGTTATCACTAAACCCACTAGACTTTTGAAAGAGGCTTTTATTCATGTAGGAAGTTAGAACCAGGGACACAGCCCCAGGAAGCTTATCTCCCCAAGGCCACTGTACCACCCCACCACCCCTGCACTATAAAGAGGCTGAGATCTTTCTATTTAAGAGCAGGGTGTCTGCTTAGAATCTTGCAACAGGCCCCAGATTTCCACTGAGCAGAGGGACAATCAAAAGGACACACAATGAGTGCGCTTTTGCTGGTGCTAGTTAGATAACGGGGGGATAGGAAACTGGAAAGAGAAAGGGGGAAAAGAAAGCCAGCTGGGTGTCAGGACAGCTTCGGGGAACTAGTGAAAGCTGAGTGCTCAGTACTCACTTCCTGTTCCCCAGGGGCACGGAGCAGCTCAGGCTGCTCAGTTCCCACAAGCTCACAGGCACCATACTAGCTCCATGTGGGCCAGGAGTGTGTTCCGTATAGTGTCACTCTGTGTTCCCAGTACCTAGCTCTACACCAGGCGTGTGGTAAATGCTCAGGGAACATCTGTTGGGATGAACTGTGTTTCATGTTTTTTCCCATAATTCAGCAAGTTGGTCAAGGTTATGTAATTCTTTTCTTCCCAAGAGCTTCCAGGTCTTTAGTCACCTCTGCGCCATACTTGGTCTATTTGAGCAAGTTCCCCTCTGATTTGTATTTTAGGATAAAATTACCCCTCACGGTGGAAGAGATAGTCAACTTCGGGGAGGACAAAAGGGAGCTGTTTGTGAGGTCCAGCACCTACAGCCTCATCCCTATCACTGTGGCGGAGGCAGGCCTCACCATCAGCTGGGTCTTCTCCTCCGACCCCAAGAGCATCTCCTTCAGCGTGGTCTTCCAGGAGGCAGAGGACACCCCGCTGGATCAGTGTAAGGTAAGCCCCGCTCCACGCCAGCGAGCCCCTTGTTCACACATCAGGGCATTTGGACAGACCTTTCCTAGAGCACAGCCATGGCCGTCCTGCCCCCTCCTGGGCAAGCCTGACCCAGAAAGTTCTGGGCTCCTGCCGTGCGAGGAACACAGAAGGAAACCAGGTGGAAATGCCCTCTGGGCTACGTCACACACAGCAGGCAAAGCACCTGGGCTTGTCTAGTTTGGGGAAGGAAGACCCAGAGGCTGAGAGTCTCAACTGTCTGGAATGGTCTGCTGTTGGGATAGTTGGGAGGTGACACTCAGAGGAATACAAATACATGACTCAGGGCAAGGGTCATTTTTCAGCAGAGCTGTGCAGAGCAAGAATGGGTCCCTACAGGAGGTGGTGGCCCCTCTACTTCTCGCCATTGAGGATTTTCCTATCTCACGGCAAACGTTATCAAGAGAAAGAGCCAGAATTATGGCTGCAACCGTCGTTCTCAACCTTGCTATACATTGTAAACACCTGAGCTATTCCCCGGATCAGACCACTAAACCAGAATTTCCGGGCATGGCACCCAGCCATCCCTAGATGATGCCAGGGAACAGACGAGGCTGAGAACCACTGGTCGAGATGCCGGGGGTGGGACCCAGAGCACAGGAGGAGCCTGACTCCGTGTGGGGCTGATTGGTGTGGGGGTCCGTGTGCCTGGGGTCTGAATTCCGTGCCTGAATCGCTGCAGAGAGGGCCAGAGAAATAGTGGAGGGAGAACTGGTTTGGTTGAAAATTGGAGTTGCCTTTGAATCACTGCGAGTGAAAGGAATGGTACAGACAGGCATGCTGGGCCGGCCCTTGGAGTGGCTCCTCGGCTCTTAATGTGGTTGCAGGTTCGCCATTGTTTGTGCATCGGGAGAGTCAGGTCACATCAAGAAAACCAGTCTCCATGACTTCTGTGAGGTCTTGGCATTCACGTCCACGATCCCGCCATTTGTGTGTTCCTCTGGGTGCCCGTGAAGGGGCTCGCCTTGAGGGAGGGGATGGCGAGGACCTGAAGGAGAGCCAGGCTCAGGGGGCATGGTGGGCGGGGCACACAGCAGTTGCCACTGCTGTTTTAGGGTCCTCTTTGGAGAACATGTGTCCCTTCGCGTCTGTATTTCTGCCCTCTCCCCCTGTTGGTGTCTTCTCCTTGTAGAGGTTGCTTTGTCATTTCTGTCCTCCTCAAATTCACTTCTAAAATTTCATTCCAGCTCGCTTGAGGCAGCCTTTCTAATTGAAGTGTTCGTTTTTATTTGAAAAGTGCTTGCCTTCCTTTCCCCTTCAGGGGCTTGCAGCCGGGCCCCATCCCTAGTTTGGAGCCCTTCCTTTCTGAGGGTTTCGAACCTCCATCCAGCCGGTCCTGGGGCTTTTGGTCTGAGAATGGGTTTAGGCTCGGCCTGCCAGATGGGCACCGGGAGGGTGTTGTCTGCCTGTGAGGCAGGTCTTAGACCCATTTGCGTATGAGGAAAATGAACCCAAGGAAACGTGCTTG
This sequence comes from Scalopus aquaticus, assembly GCA_004024925.1. Classification (NCBI taxonomy): domain Eukaryota; kingdom Metazoa; phylum Chordata; class Mammalia; order Eulipotyphla; family Talpidae; genus Scalopus; species Scalopus aquaticus. The sequence goes on from PVIJ01011486.1 coordinate 24,764, forward strand.
GGCGTAGTTGTGTAAGCAGTGGCTTACCCGGGATGCCTGTCAGCTGTGTACTGCAAACAGCTGCACTGCCACCTCTGCCTTTGCCACTCACCCTCATATTCCCAAGGCTGACCAAGCGCCTCACACCATAGCCTCCCAGATGAGATGCTGGTGAATGTTTGTGGTGGGAGGGAGGACCAGGCCTTTGCCATTCCACCTGCTCACTTGTGGCTGAGCCATCGGTCTCTTCCCAGGCCCCTCACCGAATCTTCATGGCCCTTGAGACCTGTGTGGTTCCTTCCAGGAGTCAGAAACCCCAAGGTCCTGGGGAGCCTTCGGTAGCTGCATTTCCAGGGAGCCTCCGGGGCTAGGCCTCCCCTTGTCTTTCCCACCGTGGACACCAGGGGGCAGAATGAGCCCATCGACAGGGAAAACGAGGAGGGTTCCGTCTGCTTTCACAGGTTCTCTGTCACCAGCCCGCCGTGGGAGGCAGCTGTTATTTCTGCCTCAGGTCCCCCAGAGAGACATCAGCCTAGAGAACCTGTTGCCAACACGTCCTTGACGTCTGTCCCGGGGACGCCCTTTGTGATCCCCTGTCAGCCTGGACCTTACAGGACGCAGCAGGACGCGGTGCCGATGGTGGCCCCGAGGTTCCCTGATTGAGGTGTAGAGACCAGGAATGGCACTGCACGCGGGCACTCTGCTCACAGCCATTCGCTGAGCTTCCGCTGTACCCTGGGCTCCGGGAGACCCCTGGGGTTACAGAGAGAAGAGACAACACGGGGTCTGCCTTTGAGGCGCTCACGGTGTAACTGGAGAGAGACCACAGTAAACAGACAGCTGTGATTGCAGGTGGTGGTGTCTTGATGGGGGTGTGCAGGCCCTGCGGGGCGCTGGGAGAGGCAGGAAGCAGGAGGAAGGAGGCCCCGTGGCCCACACCGGGAGAAGCAGTTGTGTGGGCGAGAAAGGGAGCATGGGTTAGAGAGAAGCACCCGGCGGAGGGAGCAACACAGCAGAAGACCAGCCTCTCTCTAATAGCTCCTGTCAGACTCTCCTCACCCCGGACTGCCTCTCAGCCTCGTGATGCTTTTTTCTGCTTTTTCCCGCAGGTCCTCATTCCCACAACCCGATGCAATTCCCACAAGGAGAACGTCCAGGGCCAGCTCAAGGTCCGCACCCCCGGCATCTACATGCTCATCTTCGACAACACCTTTTCCAGGTAGGCCCCCCTCGTTCGTCAGCATCCGGATGAACCCACTGGCCTCAAGAACCGAGGTGGACATTGAGAAGAGATTAATTATCAGTAATTTATTAATAGTTGTTCAGTTTTCAACCCCTGCATTATGGTGTTCCAGTGCATGTTATCAGTCTGTGTAAGCACACAGGCCTGTGCTTACAGAAACGTGTCGTGTGCGTCCGACGAGGGTGCCACAGAGCGTGTGCCGTCTCTGGAGGCACCGTCCCAGGCCCAGTGTAGGGCTTGGGGAGCAGGAGAGTGGACATGTAGGGACATGAAGCTGGAGAGGCAGCCAAGGAAGGACGCAGGACAGAGAATCACCACGGGAGGAGCGTCGCCTCAAGTCAGGGCCGTTCTGCGACGAGACATGGGGACGGCGAAGGCTGCAGGGTTCTTGGCCCTTTTCTGCCTCTGGCTTTAGCACAGCCCTTCGTTGGGGCTTCCTCTTTTACAAGACCTGCCTGAGCAGCAGCCAACCACCTCCTCTCTGGGTTTGTGGCCAGATCTCACTTGGCTTTGAGCAGAATCAGTTGATAGGATCCTCTTGAGGAAAGCGGTGCCAGCCCCCACCACCACTCCGGGCTTGGGTCCCCAGGGCTTGTGCCCAACAGTGCCAACCAAGGGAAAGGCTAGAAGGATGCGCTTCCCGTCTTGCCCCTCCCCTGCCGCTCCTCTGCACACTCCCAGGCAGGCGCAGCCCCAGGCCTCTGGTTAGCACTGGAGGGGCCTGTGGTTCTCTGACAAACCCCAGTCACCTCAGGCCTACTGGAGAGTCCCACCGCATGGCTGGCAAAACAGATTCAGATGCCCAGTCAGGAGAAGTCCATATTCACCTCTGCTCCTTACCTCCTCTCACCACCTTCTCCATCCGCCCCACCCTCTGTGTAGCCCAGACCTCCTGGACCCCCGAGACCCCCACCTCTCAGAGCAGCAAGGCAATAGGAGGTGACTCAGCATGGGACTGCACGGGTGTGCTGCTTCCAGTTCTGGCAGAGTCCATGGTGATGTCCCAGGACTCCCTGGCCCTTGCAGAAATGGGGGTGGGGAGCTTGAGGGGTGCAAGACTCCCACCCCCTTTTCTAGCTAGCAACCAACACACACCTAACCAGTTCACTGCAACTGCCATGGAGGCCCCAGCAGCAGCTGCTGCCCCTTGGGCTTCCGCTCAGAGTAACACCCTCTTCATTTCTGTTCCCTCAGGTTTGTCTCCAAGAAAGTATTTTATCGCTTGACAGTTGACTGGCCTGTCATCTATGATGGAAGTGATTTCCTGTAGCCTCAAGCACCCAAATTTAATAGTTTCACTTTATCCATAAGAAACACTACTTTTCCTCATTTATCACATAAAGCACTAAAAAAATAAATAAATAAAGAGAAAGAGAAAAAGAGAGAAAGAAAGGAAAATTAAAAAAAGAAGCAGCAGAAGCGACAGTAGCTCTGAAGCTGACTGACTGCACCTCTGGGAGCAGGCCCTCCAGCCACCCTCCGCGCTGCTCCAGAGCGCTGTCAACTCTGCAGTAACTACGCACCAGCACTCTTAGCCCCCGTGGCTTTTAAGGGCTCAAGCAACATTTCAATTAATTAGGAACCCAACTGTCCTAACACCCAAAGGGACACTCTGCCAAAGGTTTACAAACTGAGAGGACCACTGGCTTCTCTTGGGGCATACTTGGTTACAGGCCTCCTGTGGAGAGCTTTGCAGGCCAGAGATGATTCCAACTTCTGCCAGTGGAGAGAGATGTCCTCTTCCGGCCTGCACGGCGTCCTGGGTGACCGTGAGCCTCAGCCTGCATGCCCCGGCCAGGCCCTGTGAGGCCCTGGTGCTCTCACAAGAGGAGGCCACACGGCCACCGTGAGGCAGGGCACCTGGGCACCCTCCCAAGATCCCCACCAGCCTCTCTGCCATGCTCCTGGTCCTCCCGCCGCAGGAAGTTTCAGGCTGCTCCAGAACTCAGCAGTTTTGGAAAGACATCTAAGCTGCACTTCTTGGCCCTTCTGTCTGGGAAGTCCTGTCCATAAGTCAAGCCCTTCACACCACCAGGCCTCTCGGCAGCTCAGGACTTCACCCCAAAAATCAGAACTGAAGATAATCCAGGAAACAGAACCTGCCCTTGCACCGAGGGCCTGCTGCGGTGGTCTGTGTACTGGAAGCTGAAACCAAGTGATGGCTGACGTCAGTGCCGTGGCCAAAAAGCAGAATCATGAGTTGACCTTGGGGGCTCTAAGTCTTCAGCTGCTGGCCTGTCTTCATTTAAATAAATAAGAAAGAGCTTCTGCTTCACCTCTGATATGTTTACTAATTACCATAATCAGGGTAAGAACCACTTTGAAAAATTAGGACCTTCTAACAAAAGTCTCTGATGACTCAAGCGTAAACAGGCATAACGCGCGAATCTGGTCTTTGGTCACTTCTTGGTGCCCGCGGCCCACCTGCCAGGTTCCCCAGTACTCCACTTGCCCTCTGCCTGCTGCTCAACCTGCACCTGACACCGGGAGACCTCTCCTCTTGGGACAGGTGAATCCTTCCTTTTTCTGGACAAGGAGACGCTCTTCCTATTCTCTGTGGCCCTTTTCTTCTCCCACCACTCAGAGCTCGCCTGTGATGGACTCTCTGGCCCTTGTTCCCAGAGGCCAGTCACCTGTGGTCAGGCTGGGGTGCTTCCAGGGAGCAGGGCGTCGGATGGAGCAGCCCACTGTGGCGGCATGAGGGCAAGTGCGGGGCAGGGTATCTGAGAACCTGAGTGTGGAGCCCAGCTGCTCCTTCAGCGAGCCTGTGGCCAAGTCACATCACCTCAAGACATCATCTCGTCTTCCACAAGCCTGATCTGACTGTTGTTGACAGCTTGAGTCTGGGTCAGAGACCCCCCAGGCCAAATCAAGCACAGACCCCATACCCACCATGCACCAGCAAAGAGGACTGTCTTGGGGCAGGGGCAGGAGGAATAACCCCTGCAATGGACTCAGACCTTTCGCCTAAACAGGAGATTTAGGGACCTGTCAATTTAAGTGGGGCACAGGGAATGGTGAACAGAACCTTCCAGATAGGTCAGCCAGCAGAAAAGCTGGACCTCTTGTGTTCCCCTTCCTTGGAGTAGCCACCTTTGCCAGAAAGCCATCAGCATCTCTGGCACCTCCGCTGACCAAGGCCCTGAAGGGCCTCTACTGAAACCAGTCAGGTGCTCCGAGACTCTTCAGCGTGCTTTAATAAGCCTGTCACATAGCCTGAGGATTGTTCCAGAGCAGATTGTCCACCCTCACTTGTGGAAAGGATCATCCAAAGTAGCTGTTTGACCACATGAAGGAAACTTAACAATTTAAAGAACCCAGAGCACAGCAGTCTGGAGTCTTGTTTTAAGCAGCTAGCTTTCCCAGGATGCCAGGGAGACTCTGGCCAAGCTGATGGTCTTCTGCTGGTGTCACCACCCTCGCCTGCAGCCAGCACCAACATTTAGGAAGAAGGTGATGTGTTTCCTATGAGAGGCCTGGGACATTCCATCTGACACCAGGGCAGTGTGAAACCCTCTTGGCTCTTGGGGAGCCAACCCGGAAGCCCTTCTCCAGGAGAGCAGGGGTCCCTAGTGGTTTGCACCACCTTAACTGCTGACTGCCGCTGTGCAAGACCTCTGCTGCATTCAGAGGCCCGCTCGGGCCCCAGTGGTCACGGCCTGCTGCTGTGGCTTGTTTGCTCTGTGCTGGCCAGACCGTTGACCTTGCGCCTTTGCTGTGTGAGTTCCGGGTTCCTGCGCACTAGGCCACTAGGGAACACCTGGGCCTGTTTCTCTGTGGCTTTTACACAGAACTTTATTCTTAATTTAAGCAGGTTCCCATCTTCACTGAGGTTTGAGGCTTACGGAGACTTTAAAAATTGAAAACAGCTATTGAAAATGGTAGTACTAACCAGTAGACTGAATTATACTAGAAATCAACAGAAAAGAAATATCCATGGGATTCCAGATTACTATTTTTAAAAAACAGCAGGCCCAACTTTGAATAACAGTCAGTTCCTCTTGTTCAGCTGCCTTGTTCACCACTGCTCCAGGAATCACTAATCAGCCTCACCCAAGAACACAGCTCTGCAGGCCATACTCGCCCTCAACAAGAATGGACTTCTGGGAGAAAGTGTGACCTCAACAAAGCTCTGCTGACTTGAACCCACTGGACCCCAAGTGGACTGGACCAACAGCAGACCAAGGACTCCTCTAGCAGAAATTTGGAACTGGAAAAACCCCACCAGTCTGGACAGTAGAAATGAAAAGCCACATGATACAACTCAAGAAATAAAGGGGGCAGTGTGACTGAAATTTTTCAGTGTCACCTGAGGTGGTGAAGCCATTCTAGACTTAGGAAGTCCCACTTCGGGGTGAAATCTCAGAGTCTGTTTTATGATGCTAACATGATGGTCAGATGTCCACTGGGGCGACTTTATAGGAGTGTCCTTTTCTAAACCCCACTTTGAAAACTGTCCATGTGCGCACCCATCCTTGGCCAGAGGTGCTGGCAACCAGCAGAGAGGTGCCACCCTGATGCAACTCAGAGCCCAGGGTCGCCTGCACAGACTGCTGAGTCAGCCATCCACGTTTACAAAACACCCAAGCAGGGGGCACTTGCTTGAGACCCCTGGGTCATTTGTTGTGAGTCTTCCAAAGAGACAGGAAGATTAAGTTAATAATACTTTTTCCCTCTTAAGCACTTTTTTAAAATAATAAAATAAATCTTTAAATTCAGGGGGCATCGCTGATAAAAAGGCTTCCTTGGGACCTTATAACGTGTTCTCCAGAGATGATCCAGCCGCTAGGGGCTGCTGAGCAACACCCCAGCCTCTTGCGTGGCTACAAAATCAAAATTGCACTTTAATTGACTCATCCTCAGTTCTTGCGGCCTTATGGGATCGCGGGTCCGGGAGCCCATTTCATTCTTATCTGCCAAAGATATACCCAGAAGCACATCAAATGCCAGCACCCCACCTGCCGAGTGGGGGTGAGAGACTTTTGTATCCCAAAATATATTCCTTTATAGTGTCTACTGCGCCGTTTGGAAATGTTTTTAACCTTAGGGTTTTAAATAAAGCAAACACTATCACGTTGACAGTAGCATTGTCTTTCATTCCGTGGAGACATAATGCCAGTGATGAAGTTGCCCAGGCCCAGGCCAGAGTGGAAATCACACTGCCCTCCTGGGAGGTGACGCATCTCCTTGTGCCATAGCTTTTCAGAAGGACTCAGGCCGGCAGATCTTCCCAGAGGTTGCTTGTGGCCTGATCTCTGGATACTTCCCGATCTGCTGAGTCGGTGTTGAGAGCTGCCTGCGCCTAGGTGGCGTTCTAGCCCGCGCCCTCCACTGGATGAGCTCCGTCAGCTCCGCTGTCTCCTACCCTGCCATGGTACTCAACGAGCACCTTGAGCAAAGGGCAAACTTCGGATCTACCAGAATAGTGATGTGGGCGAAAGGTCACAGGTGGCCTAGAACCGTGGTTAGTCAGCATGCGGTGTAAAGCCCAGCAAGACTCGTCTGTCAACTGTCAAATGCAAGGCGGCTAGCAGAGGGAGGGCCCCTGTTTGCGCCACCACCCAGCACTGCCCTTGCTGGGTCAGCACAGAGCCTGGACTCAGGCGGCGGGGCCCATGCCCAGTCGCCCCTGGACAGCGAGATTGAAATCCACCTCGCACCCCACAACTGGGATTGTAGGCGCCTTTCTTGACTGCCCGGGTCTTCAACTCCTGCCCCCACTTCCTTCCACTTTGCTTTCTCCTCCAGACGTTACTTCCCCTTTAATCATTTGCTCAGAAACAAGTCACACTTCAATGCAACTGTGCTCGCTTTTGAGAGCAAGGACTCATTCATCGACATCTCTCCCCTGCCCTCACCTCCGCAACGTTGAGCACTGTCAGAGATGAGATTACTCCATGATCACCTAGTCGGTGAGGACTGGCGGGTCCCAGTAACCCGTCTGCTCAGCTCTTAAGTCTGTCAATAAACCCATTAGCCAATTTGGCCAGGGACGGTACCTGAAACTCCCATGTCAGAGAAGGGCAATGGGCAAGCCTGCAGGAAGAGGTTAAGGGAGGAAGGAGGTGCACCCCCCTTTGCACTAACAATGTCCTTAAATCAGGCCTCTTACTTTCCAGCCACCAGGTTGAAGTAAGTTAGAAGCGATTTATACAAGCACTCAAAATGGCCAGCAGAAGGCTTTCTCTGTTAACAGCACAGTCCTTCCAGAAGCTTGAAAGCCACTTGGGCCCAGGGCTGAAACAAGGATCAATTGAGATACATGAACACGTGTGCCCACTGCATCTGGAGCTGGGCCTGTGCCAGAATCCCCATTCACCTCACCCCATTGCTAAGCCCTGATTAAACCAGGGTGACCAAACTCTGAGACCTTCCGAGCCCCACACTTGGTTCCAGATAATGCAGGCCCAACTCTGTCCACAGGCTTCGTGGTATTGGACATGCCGGACATGGTGGCCGGTGATGCCGGAGGATGCAGAGATTCCCCAGGTGACTCAGAGGACCCTCTCAGCAGGGTCAGCCCTTTCGATTTGAAAGTGTGTGGGAAAAATCTGGCGAGAGGAGCTCGCCACCCACACACATGTGTAAAGCAAATAGATGGTGAAACCTGTTGCCCAAAATGAGAAAATGGACTTTTTTTGAGGGAGCAGCGAAGCTGAAGCCACCAAAAGATGGGGGGAAACAGCTATTCTGAAAGTCGTTCAAAGTGGCTTAGGGTTGAAAGAAAGGTCAGCCTTTTACTTTTCCCACACCCGCCAGTTTCTGAAGAAAGATGGTAAAGCCAGCCAGCGCATGCGCCTCAGCCTCTGGCCTTTGACGTGTGTCCCTTGCCCCTCCCCCTCCCCTTTGGCGGACAGACACTGGGTGGCTTCCTCACACCTCTGGCACATATGCACTGAGGTTTTCTGAGCTGCTATCTCCATCTGAATCCTGGAAGAATCCCATCTTAGCTAAGACATGAACCAAGCTGGACAGGCCTCAACGAACCTGAGGTGGGTGTGCCCTGTCCGAAGGAAGCCCTCCGCTTCAGGCCAGGTTTGCCTTTGGGCTGAGGCTCCATGGAGTCATCGAAGAGAAGGTGATTTCAGGAGGGCCTCCCCAGCTCTCTGCCCCCCAGGAGGCCTCTAAATCACAAAGAGGAGACCACTCCTGGGAGGCGTTAACATACACCTGTCATGTCAGTGGGGTCAGTGCTGTCTCCTCCCTGTGCAAGAAAGGAAATTGGGTGAGGAAGAGGGGTATGAGGTGAAAGAATGGGGGAGCAAGGAGGAGGTGAAAAAAGGAGGTATTCAGGAAGGGCCTTCCCCCTGGAAGGCTGGACTGGAGCCAGGTTCATAGAGCTGCTTTTCTCACTGGCAGAAAGAGCAGTGGGGAAACGGCAGTATTGGTGTGGCCAAAGGCAGCATCCGCATCCGGTGATGGCCACATTTTAGTGGAGGCAAGAACTGGCCAGAGGCAGTGACTGCAGACGTGGACAAGAAACTCCACTGCATTCTGTCTCTAAAGCGGCCTCAAGGCCTCGCGTGCTTTCTCGAGGGCCTGGGCTGGGACAGCGCCCTCCCAGGAGGTGTGTGTGGTTTCATCACACCTGGCACGTGTGCACCGAGGTTACGAATGAGAGTAGAGGTGAAGTCAAAAAGGCAGGATCCATGTGTGGAGCCAAAGGTCTTTGTAAGACAGCCCTTCACCCACGAGGACACAGATGTGTGTGCTGGGTGTCCTCAGAAAGGCTCACACATTCGTGACCCCAGGATGACCTGTGGTAGAGGGACAGCAAAGCCACGTCAGCTTCAGATCAGGCCTATACCCCCCCTTGATTACCAAGCTCTCAGGAAAAGTTCTGTTCACCCAAGGCTCAGTTTTATTTCAAACTGTCATAGAAGCATTTGGCAAAGAGTTTCTTGGAAGGTTCCCTTATTTTGGCTACTGGCCAGCCTATTAAAATGCAGATTTGTGGGTACAGCCCATGTCAACTCTGGTTCACCAAGTCTGGTTCCTTAACGTCTTCCTGCATTCTGGTGGAGGTGATTCTTGGAAGGCTCTTGACAATCTCTGCTGTTTGATTAGTACTTGAGGAAAGAGGTAGAGTGAGCTAATGGAGCTGTCTCCTAATTTACCAGTGACCCTTAAATCTTGAAACTAGGATTTCCCCTCAATCCATTGGTCCAAGAACTGGGATGCAGTGCTGGAAATTTCATTCTCTGAGAGGAAGCTAATTCTAAACAAATCTCCTGATGTGAAACTCTTCTACAGGTAAAATCTTTCTGCAGCCACAATTATTTTCAGGGCTTGTGTTTGTATTTTAAGGGGAGATTGCTAACTGGCAGACCATTTGTCAACGGAAAAACAAATCCAAAGCAGTTTCATTCATGTCCGAAAGTTAAAAATTAGAGGAAGAAATATGAGCTCGGCAATGGCTATGGGATGGGGGCGGGAGGAGGGGTGGTGCAGGTTGAACATGTTTTCCTAAGCCGGTCCATACACAGAGTCAGAGGGGCTGTGGGCTGGGCTGGGGAGCGGGAGGGGGTGGGCAATGGTGTCTTGCCCCGTAATGGCTAGCTAAAATTCAGGTCTTCCTTCAGCTGTGAATATAGACAGCAAGTCAGACCGGCTGTATCAGCAAGGCCTGGGATGCCATTGCCAGTGGGAGCTACAGATGTTTTTGAATTACGTGGCAGCTTGTTGCTTACTCTCAAAATATTGCTTATGATCCTCTCCACTCTGAAATGAAGATTTTCAGTAGACCTACTGGTAAATTTTATTTGATGCATTAATTTGTATATTACGTTAATACATGTAACACGCACACGTATAACTAGTTCGTAGTTTTGTTATAATATTCACAGAACTGCACTGTAATATCATTGACTTTCTCTGCAATCCTCTATTTTAAGATTCATTTTTTATTTATTTATGCGTACAAGAACTGGGGTGTAGGTCAGAGGTGCAGGTGGAGAGGAGCACGGTGGGAGGATTCACCAGAGACAGAGTGAGGAGCAGAACGGGTGGATTGACTGAAATACACTGCTGAGGGGAGCAGGGGGTGAGACAGGAGAGGTCTGCTGCACCGTGGGAGAGGTCAGCTCCCTGGCTAGGGATCTAACAATAGTAGCAGGTATAGTTTAGTAGACTCAGTCCTATAAATCTACAGAGGTATATAAACACACAGAATGTGTGGGAGTGAGTTTTCTCTAACCATTCTCATTTCGCTGGAACATAAATTATCTTATGATAAAGAACAAAACTTCCGTAAACCAGGATTTACTAAAGCAGCCCTTGACCTTCAAATCGTTGCTATACCATCCTCCATACAAAAGGCCTTATCAGTAACTTATTGTCGCAGTCACCACGTAACCCTTCATAATAAGCAACACTTGTTGTTTGGCTTAAATCACCAAGAATTCACTGCATTTATTTAGGTCACAGATCTGCAGTTTGACTTGGGAGTTCTTTGGGACTCACTCATGCTGGGCCCACTGAAGCCCTTGGTCAGCTGTGTGTCATCCAGCGGGTGTTGGTGCCCTACCTGGCAGCCAGCACCAGGGCTGCCAGAGTCCAGCCTCCCTGTCAACTTCCAGAACCATCACCACTGTCACCACAGGAGAGAGCCCCAAGCTATAGACGCCCCGTGGAGCCATGTCCAGACTCCTGACCCACCCAATGATGAGCCCAATAAAGCATTTACCGTTTTATTGAGTTTGTGGTGACAGCAACTGGGCCCCATCTGAACAGTACAAGACAGGCCTTCAAATTGCTTCCTTCATTTTATTTGGAATGAGCCAAAAAGAAAATGTCATGTAAAAACTTGTTTTATGGGATTACCCCTTAGACTTTATCCAAGCAATCCCAACCCCCATTTTGTCTGCGCATTCTCTGCCCACAGCCTCACTTCTTGTTGGCTCCTCACCCGGCTCTGTCCTCCTTGACTGAGCCTGGGAAACAGCTTGTAGCGAAGCCACCGCCAGCTTCCGCGGCCTCCAGTCCGCAAACACTTCCTGTCCTCATCTCCTGCAGCCTCTGACCATCTCTCAACACTCCTGCCCACACCTCCTCTTGAAACCCCACTCACTTGGCCCCACAAGGCCGCTCCTCTCCCAAGTCTCTTCCCTAAATGGACCCCCCTGGTCTCGGCTCCTCCTCTATCCAGCCCCTAAAAGGAGGTTCCCAAAGCTGTGCCTTCTGTCTTCCCCACCTCTCTCTCTTTCTCTTCCCCTACCCCGCTCACTGCCCTTTCCACTCTCCTGGTCTCAGCACTTCGGTGTGTCCTGTCATCCCTGCTGACCCCCAGGCCCGCATCTTCAGCCAGGACCCGTCTACCCTTGCCCAGGCAACTCGGTGACATCTGCAATTGAGTGGCTTGAGAAGAAGCTCTCGATTTCCAGCCCCAGACTTGGTCTCACTCACCCTCTCCTCTCCCATAGCAGTGTCACCAACCGCCCAGACGGCCAAGCTCAAAACCTGAGTCAGCCTTGATTCCCCCCTGCCTCTCAATCACCTGCACCTGCTGCTTCTAGCCCCAGATAAGTCTTACAGCCATTCACCCACCTCTCCCCATCACCTCTGTAGCCATCACTCTAACCCAGCCACTGTCATGTCTTCCTGACCATTGCACCAGCCTCCTAATTGGTCTCTGCTGCTGCCCTTGTTCCCACTGTCCCCAGCCCCCAACCTATTGTCACTCAAGGACTTTGGAGAGCTTGAAGTATGAATTAGATCGTATAATACCCTACTTGGAAACCTTCTCCCTGCAGGTAAATTAAATCTAAACTCATCACCTGGGTCTGGGCAGACCCTACCTTCTCTCCAAGTGGGCCTTCTCCCCCATCACCCTCCAGTCACCAGTGGGCTTTTTGCCTCAGCATGATGGCCACTTTCCTGCCTTAGTGGTACCGGTGAGCATTAGAACTGGGGCTCCCACGCCTCTCAGTCAATATCAGATCTCTCTGCCCTTAGGTTCTCTCTGTTTTCCAAAGCTGAACAAGAGAAAACCACTGGGGCTCACTCTGGCCTTTGCTAGCCTCCTCGGGGTATTCTCAGTGACCCAGGTTGTCAGCCCTATCTAGAAAATGTCACCCTTCTAGAGTGTGCTCATTCCTTCCCAACTGGCTCCATGCCTCCCTCGGGTCCTTTGGCAAGGGGTGGCCGAGTAGAACAGAAGAGGCTTCTGTTCAGTGTCCGGTTTGGTTTCTTTGTTTTTATTTGGCGCTTTAACAAGATACGAGCATAAGTGTTAAGGGAAATTATGTCTTATGTTTGCTTTAAAATACTCCAGCAAAGATTTCTCTTTTTTTTCCCAGCAAAGATTTCTAAAAAAGAAGGAGCTAAGGAAGAAAGGTAAGTGTGAAGAAAGGAAGGATGGGGAAAAAAAGAGGGAGGGAAGGAGAGAGGGAGAGGGAGAGAGACGGAGGGAGGGGGCCTGTGGGCAGGAGCTGGGCAGCTGGGGGCAGACGCATGGGGTGAGGAGGAAGGAACACTGGGGAGGAGACACGGTCCAGAAACCTGCCAGGCTGGCCCCTTGTCATGTGTCCACGCGCACGAGGCAGAATCTGTGGCTTCTTCACAAAGCACTTGAGGCTCCATTCCTGCATGTGTCTGGGTGGAGGCCGGGAGAGGACACAGGCAGGAGCCTCCTGGATGGCCCCGTCCGTGGCTGGTGCCCCTCACAGCCCACTCTTGAAGGCGGCTTCAGCAGGGTCTGCGTCATCACACGTCATCCCTTAGGGTTTGCGTGCAGCCGTGTCTGAGCTGGATGCGGCCGAGGCTGTGCCTGCTGACTCCCTATCCTCTGGCACTCGGCCGGGGACTTGGCAAAACGTGGGTCGACCCTCCGAAGCAATGAGCGATCCGTCTGACCACAGCCGGCAAGGCGGGATGGCTGCCGGGACACGAGCCAGTGCGGGAAGGCAGACGCAGCCAGGGTGTCCTGGCTGCAACAGTCACTAACTGTGTGACTGGGGGCTGCACATAACTGCGCCTGGCTCCTTCACCCATGTAATGGGCTTAATTACGGTGGTGTCCGCCTGTGAGGAAACCAACAGGAAGGTGGCAGAAAGTCCCGAGGAAAGACCTGCACCCCAGGCCTTGGCCCTGTACATCTGATGCTCGGAATATCTGTGCTGGGGGAGCTAAGGTCAGACAGACCTGTGCGCCCAGCCTCTGGCGAGAGTTCTGTGACTGATGTTCACCCCGCCCCGCAGCCCCAGGCACCCCGACTCTCAAACGTCGGTCCTCAAATGGTTCCTGAAGTAGGCAGCCCCTAGTGAAGAGAGGGTGCAGACTGACTTCTCTTGAAGCAACTCTGAGCTAGAGTTTGGGGTGCCTACTAGGGACGTTTATTAGGGATCAACACCCACAAGGGGAAGCAGGAGGCAGCTGCATCGGGCAGAGGAAGAAGCAAACTGTGGCGCAAGCCCAACGGACCTCAGCCAGCCTGACAGAGCCTGGCCAGCCTGGGGGACTGAGCAGACATGGCTCCTCAGCTACCCCCGTCAGACCGATGCATTCCAGCCTTGCCTTTGCACAGAGGACGCAGGTGGTCTTGAGTGACATGGTTTGGGGCAGGGCCACTCTCTGCAGCAGAAGCTGGGGATCCCGTGCTGGCCACAGCCCCTCAAGTTCTTCCGTGAAGGGAGTTGCAGCTGGTCCAGGTCCAGTTGACCACAGCAAGCTCCTACTCAGCTGGTGGTAGCAGACTGTGACAAATGAAGCATGTCAGGGTGGAGAGTAACTCAGGAAGAGTCACACGTTGGAAGGACACATGCATCTCATAGGTTTTTATAAAACAAATGTCAAAGGAAGTCATTGAAAGGGATGCTGAGGGCCTCCCTAGTGGTGCAACGGGTTGGGCGCAGCACTGTGAAACTGTCCAGAGCCACTGCGGTGAGCGTTCAATCCCCAGCCAGGGGGATTCCCACATGGTGCAGCAGACCTCTCCTGTTGTGCCCGCTGCTCCCCTCAGCAGTGTACTTCGGTTGATCTGCCTGTTCTGCTCCCCACTCTGTCTCTGGTGAATCCTCGCACCAGTCCACACCTCTGGTCTGAACCCCAGCTTGTATGCATAAATAAATCTTTAAAAAAAAATAGGGGGGCCTCCCCAGTGGCGCAGCGGTTAAGCGCTGCGCTGTGGAGCTGTCGGCAGCGGCGACGCGAGTTCGACGCCCAGCCGGGGAGAATCCCGCATGGTGCGGCAGACCTCTCCTGCCTCGCCCGCTGCTCCCCTCAGCAGCGTATTTCTGATCTGCCTGTTCTGCTCCCCGCTCTGTCTCTGGTGAAGCCTCTTGCCGCCCCCACGCCTCTGGCCTGTACCCCTGCTTGGATGTATAAATAAATAAATCTTTTTAAAAAAATAGGGACACTGAGTTGTCTGTACCACTAAAATAGAAATGCTTAGAGCAACAACCCCTGTCCCGAGAGGATGCTGGGCACAGACTGACAGGAACGGCGTATGGGATACAGAAAAGGACGCACAGCTTAGCCTCTTGACCGTGCCCATCATGCTGGGCCGTGCTATTCATCAGCCACATGCCATCAGTAACCACTGAATGAAGAGAGAGGTTTCCTCTGAGCCTCTAAAATGCAAGGTGCAAGGTATACCTCACTTTGAGACAAGCACACCTGTGTGTCAGAGGAAGAATAAGTTTTAGTGGAGAGAAGTAAACCCATTGAAGGACAGAGAGACTTGGCCTCGGCCAGACGGGCAGGAGGGATGTTTCCTTCTCCTTTGAACTGGACCTGACGGGGAGCTCCAACTAAAGAGGCAGACTCAGAACTGAACAGCCAAGTTGTCCACACCTTGGCACGTCTGTGTCAAAGACCACAGACACCCAGCACCCATCTGGAAATGTGAGACAATTTTTCATTTATTGAAGCAGAAAGTCAATGGTGCCATCCAAGATATGCTTCCTGGCAGCTCGGCGGATGTGTGGAAACACTGCACGGCCACCTCACCACATGGGGATCCCCCCATGGTGCGCAGTGAAGGGCGGCGAGGCCAAGGGCAAGGGCCTCACTGTGGGCTGGCTGCTTCCTTCCTCAGGACTGTCCGTGCCAACTGCCACAGGCACGTGAGGAGACTAAGCCACACTCCTGGCAGGAAGCATCTTGAGCCTCCATCGAGGTCATGGAAGGTGCTGGTATCCAGTCTGACTCCCCCCAGCCGCCCTTGGACCACCAGCTCCTCTCAGGCTGCCCTGAGGGAACATGATGACGTTATTCCCCCAGGAGGGAACATTGCTCAAGGTTGCTGAAATTTTCCTTGAAGTTTTCTGGAAACTGATTTCTGATCTCTAAAGCATAAATTTGAGAACGGACTCCTTTTAAATTTTAACAAATGTTTTAGTGTCAGTTCAACATGTTGTGTCTCCCACACTTCAGCACTCCGCAGGGGTGGAGTATGTGGCAGACCACACAGGGCTCACCCAGAGAGGCCACCACCCACGTGTGTGAGCCAGTGTATGAGCCTCGTGTTGGGGGTATCCCCAAGAGGGCCCAGCAGCTGAGTCCACATGGCACTTGGCTTTTCCATAGCTCTAGAGTCTCCATGTCTTGACAAAGAGGATTAATACAGCCCCATCCTCATCCCAGGGCGTAGAAGGGGACTGGCTAATCGTGTGTACACAAGTGTTTGCAGAGTGAATGACGGCCTGAAAGTCAGTCCACAAAGAGTAACTCTCTAGTCACAAAAAGCTGCTTCAAACAGTAGCCCCCACTCAAATCGGCACGTTGTGATATGTTCACTTAAATTAGTAAAAAAAAAAAATTTTTTTTCAGTAAAAAAGCCAATTTCTTCAATAACGAAAGCACATCATATTTCACTCAGTTTCTTGACTCTTTTGATAGAGATCATTAGCTGCTATAGTCCTCTTTTATCTTTATTTTAAAAAGTACTCGCACAGCATAAATTCTGGAAATGTTCATGGGTCACAACTTCCTTACGGATTTCCTCATGTTGACTCTTTCAACATTTTAACTTTAGAATTAATCTACTACTGAAACCTACTTTAACTGAATGCAAAATGGTCCTATTTATGCAATGTTTATAAGCTAAGACGACCTGCCAGCAAAAGATTCTTAATATCTTTAAAATACGAGACAGTCACAACACATCTTCAGTCCTACATGGAAACTGTGTTGGCAGTGGGGCTTGGGTATGAAGAGCACACCCTAGAGCGTGACGCTCCCACCCCTCCTTTCTAAAAATCAGAGGGGAAAAGGTGGAGTCCCCCCAGCTAACACACATTGGCCAAAGTTCTATTCGCCTTCACTAAGTCTGCGCCATAGTGTCCCCTAAGTGATTGTAGGCTGAGGTAGATTCAGCATGTCTGTGGCTCACCCCTTCCTCCTGCCATCCCTCCCCCATCCTCGGTGTGTCTCTGGGACCCCCGTGACGTGTGTAAGCACAGTACGAGAAAGGCAAACTCACGTGACCTTCTGCCTAATTTCACGATGTTGTTTAGGTTTGGCCTGTGCTCGCTGCTGCTTCTTCCACCTTCTCAAAAGGTGTCTGGGTCTCCTGGAAATGGTGGTGACCTGGCTGGCTCCACCCATAGCCCAGCCTTGGCGATGCCTCCCAGGATCATGAGCGGAGCTGGCTGTCCCGGGCCTGGGAAACGCTGTCCCAGGGTGAGGCTTATTTATTACCGACACCCACACACAAAGCCCTCGTATCACCCCTTTTGCTTCCCTGCTACGGCCTATTTGCTGCTAATTTATTTCTCTCTAACTTGGGCTTTAGAAATGGGTGGACCGAAGAAGCACCGAGGCCAGTGCTTTTGCATCCCGCTTGGGAAGGGCTGGTTTCATTGGAACTGAAGGCTCGGTTCTGCACAGTGCACCGGGAAAGGCAGGTGCGTCTTCCTCTGGAGCAAGTGGCAAACCTGGGGCGGGTTATGGTGCTGCTCTGATGGTCCTTCTGGAAAATTCCATTGGACTAACAGAGAAAAACTTGGGAAGTGAGTATGAGTAGGGGTACAATAAAGACTGGTCAGAAAAGGTAGTTTTAGGGTATTTTGGAGGTTTTATTTCCCTATCATGATCTCTTATTTGTCACGTTCTTAATATGGCTGTTCACTCTATAATTGTACACCGTTAAGATATAGAGACAGTGAAGAAAGCGATAAATCACGGTTAAGTAATCACTAGAAAAATATATGAAATGTTTTCCAGTGTAATAAGTTTGCCAAATAGAAGACAAAGCAAAAGTAAAACATATTATGGGCGGGGGGGGGGGTGCGGGGGTGCGGGGAGGCGGCAGGTCTAAGCACTCTGAAGTGAAAATCTCTAAATCCCTAACCTCTCAATTGAAAGGCTCTTAGCATAATAACACTACACAGTAAGAATGAAGATGCATGGAGGCAAATATTCTTCCAAGATGTGGCTGGCCATTGGCCCCATTCAGGTGACAGGGGGCAGAGTAGACCATCAAGAAAGCCACTCGATAAGGAAGCCCGGGGCAGTGCCTGTTCCCACCAAAGCTGGATCTTCGTCTCCCCTGAGGCTGAGAGGAGCACCTCCTCCACCCCCACAGACTAGGCAAGCCCCAGGCCGATGCTGCAGCCAGCTATGAAGTCACAGGAGCTGCAGGGGGACACGGAAATTGGCTTGAAAGCCACAGAATCCTGATGACTTGCAGATGTGCCTCGGGGTGACTGACCAGCCCTCTTTGAAAAGGAGAGCCCTCAATGCCCCCGACAGACCAAGGAGACCAGAGGGGAATTTGCTCTGAGGTGGTTTGGCAGACTCTACATGACCCGGCCTGGGTATCAGGCTCCCAAAACCAAGATGGAAATTGCTGGTGGATGGATGTTTCCATGAAACCTGTTTTGTGGACAGTGGCAGTGGTCGGTGTTTCTACGACCTCTTTTGGAACGAGTGACATTGGATCGGAACCACAGCAATTCACAGCATCCTGAGAAAATGAAAACCTCCTCTAGAAGACAGCTACGTTAATGCTTAGCCAGCGGCCCACGGCACCGTTCGTCTTCCTTGGAAAACAGCAGGTGTTGCGGCCAACAGCAGCCTGCTGAGGGGGCCAGAGCACTTGATGACTGACCGGAAATAAAAGTCTTGAAATCCATGTCCACCTGAGTTTTCCCTTCTTTTTTTTTTTTTTTTAATGCATGGAGGAGTGATTTCTTTTTTTTTTAATTTATTTTTTATTTATACATACAAGCTGGGGTACAGGCCAGAGGCGTGGGGCGGCAAGAGGGTTCACCAGAGACAGAGCGGGGAGCAGAACAGGCAGATCAGAAATACACTGCTGAGGGGAGCAGCGGGCGAGGCAGGAGAGGTCTGCCGCACCATGTGGGATTCTCCCCTGCTGGGCGTCGAACTCGCATCGCGCCGCTGCCGACAGCTCCACAGCGCAGCCCTTAACCGCTGCGCCACGGGGGGGGGGGGGCGCTCTTTTTTTTTTTTTTACTTCCTTTCATTTCCTTGGGTTTCCCTTGGGCCATCAGCATGGAAACTGCGCCTGTATTCGCGTTACCTCCAAAAGGACCTGCCACACGAGTGCGGGGACCCTCACAGGGAGAGAGTCCCCGAGGTTGTCTCCAGCAACATGGATGACTGCTTCAGGCTGCCCTCTCTCTGGGTAAACGAGAGCCACTGAGCGTGGCTAATGCAGCCCAGGTGCTTCAGGGTTTTCCAAACATCCCGGCGGAACCTCTCACCCACGAAAGCGTAGAGAACAGGGTTCAGGCAACTGTGGGAAAAAGCAATGGTCTGAGTGACGAGGAGGCTGATGTCGAGACGGATGGAAGCGGCGCAGCTGGAAATGAAGCCGGCCTTGGCGTCCACGGCCTGCACCAGCAGGACACAACTGTAAGGGAACTGAGATAAGGCGAAGACGGTGAGGACAGCGACGATGACCTTGAGGGCCTTGTGCTTGGGTGAATTCTTGGTCTTTATCAGCGTGTGAATGATGAGGGCGTAGCAGAAAGCAATGACCACAAAGGGAAGGAAGAACCCCAGGAGGAAATTCAGGGTCAAGATGGCTGACTTGATCTTGGTGCTCTCATCCCCAGGGTAGACCATGGTGCAGATGGAAGCGTCAGACTGCTCCGTGACTTGGCTGTACATGATTTCTGGAACGCTGAGCATAGTCGCCGACACCCACACAGCAAAGCAAATCATTTTGCTGTAGAAAAGACTTTTCCACCTCCACGCTCTCACAGCCTGAGCGATGGCGATGTACCGGTCCACGCTGATGAACATGATCAGCAGCACACAGCTGTAGAAGTTCACCTTGTACATGCTGTTGAGCACTTTGCACGCGAGGGTCTGCTCATTGACAGTGAAGGCCCGTAAGGGAAGAGCGACAAGAAAGAGCAGGTCGGCGAAGGCCAGATGCAGAAGGAACGTGTCGGTCATGGTCTTCCGTCTCTTGCAGCAGAAGCCTACAAAGAGGACCAGGCTGTTGCCCAAGCAGCCGGCTACGCACACAAGGCTGTACACTATCAGGAGCACGTATTTTGCAGATTGCCTGATGTGGTTTTTCTGGCAGAAATAGCTGGTGGTGTCGTTCATGTAGTCATCCAAAGTAGCTCCCAAGTTGTACACGTCCTCGTCAGAGATGAGGCTCTGCAAGGAAACACAAGATGCCATTAGGTCGAGAACAATCTCAGAGATCCTGTGTGATGGCAGAGGTGGGAGCCACGTGACGCTGCCATCCCCAGCGTCTATGATGAGACCAAAGAAATCATACAGAAGGAGGAGTTTGGAGAGCACCTGCTGGGACGGGAAGATTGACTTATTCAACAGATAGTTCTGAGCACCTATGATATGTCAGCTGCTGTGGGCGTGCTGAAAACACAGTGATGAGAAGCCAGACGCGGTTCCCCCGGGGTGCGTGGAGCTCAGCTCCTCACTCGTGGAGGACACACACGGGCAAAGGAGCCATCACAGGGCGCGGCACGTGCTCTGGGGAGAAGAAAGTGCTCCGGGACCACGATGGGCACAGACTAAGCGAGTGACTCTGACTGTCCCTCCTCTAATCCACCCTCCCAGGACAGCCCTCAGAGGCCCTTAAAGTTTGCTGGGTCCAGATGCCGCTGATCTTCTGAAGGCGCCGGCTCCTCCACTCTGGAAGCACCAGCACCCACACGTATAAACTCCCATATGTGGGCACACACATGTTCGTGCACTCTCACCTATCCGCACACACACAATCATTCCGGATGACGCTGAGCATTGCAGGCAGACAGCTAAGGGAAGGCGAGAATGGTGTGTGGAGTGTGGGGAGTGGGAGGGTCTGCCCAGAGCCCTCAGCTACCAGGGAAGATCCAAGGGGCCCCTCTATCCCTCCTGACCCAAAGCCCTGCTCTCCACGCTCTGATGCTCTCAAAGAGGCCACACCAAGTCTGAGCCTCCGCCTCGGGCGCCAGGCTCCTGAGTCGCACCTTGGGAAGCCCAGTCACCACAGCTGTTGGGTGCCCCACCTCCGCCTCCAGATGCCTGGGGCTGCCTCAGTTAGAAAGGGGCAGACCACAGCACACGGCCAGGGCAAGGCAAGTCCGGCAGAGCTCTCACTTCAGCTGTGGCTCCTGGCCCATGTGTCTGCTCCCCGCAGGAGCCTTTGGGCTCAGCAGCAGCAGCAGCCCTAAGCATTGAAGTTTGGCAAAAAGGTCTGCAGAGCTTTCTGGACCCTTTCTCAGGGGTCATAAATGATGCACTCAGCCCCAGCGACTGTGGTCGCCACTCTCCACACACCACAGAGGCCCCGGGTGCTGGGAGGGCAGCGCGTCAGCGCCTCCAGGAGCTCCACGAGCTTGGACACGTAACACCCAGACTTGCCCTCTGAGAAAAACAAAATTAAAACCCTTAGCTATTTGGAGAGGCATTTATGACTATCAAAGAAGCACTGGAGTTTGATTTGATTCTCTAACTGATTATATATGGTTATAAAACCACAAATGATTCCCCGGATGACTTTAACCACCAATTTTTGTTAGCCTCTTTGTCTCTTTCAGAGAACTTACCATGTGCCTTTTGTAAAGGCTACATGTTGAGTAAAACACAACTAATGAACACACTGTGATTTTTAAAAAAACAAATGAAATGGATTCTGCCTTACTTATCTGCATCTCAGAGCAGACACATAGAATTAGTTAAAATCAGTGCATCCTAGTTAAGGACCTTCAAAGCCTTACCATAATGTTAATAAATATTTCCGTTCATTATTTTAAAATAATTTTTATCATTCTAGATTAATATTCAACTATTCATTTATAATGAAACCCAACACAGCGTTCTCCTCTGTCTTCACACCACACCCACCCCGACGTGCTCCTGGCCCTTCGTGCGTGCCAAGCCCTCCTTGCCGGCAACCTGTGCCCTGTGTGGGGCGCTACCCTGCAGCTCCTGCCCTGAGAACCCACAGGGAGAAATCCTTCCCCAACCCAGAAGAGGCAGTACAAGAGCGCGCCGCGAGGGCCCGGGGAGCAGGGGATACTCACCATGATTTCTGTGAATGTCATGATGGGCCAGATGCAAATTTGCTGCTAGAAAGAGAGGGCAAAAATCAAAAGGAGAACTGGCTTATAAATGAACAGCAACAACTGTGTAAAGACGGAGCTAATTTGTTAAATCTGTTTGTTCTCAAAACAAAAACAAACAAAAAAACCCAAGCAAGAGTTAGTCTGTGTTACACTTATGAGAAGTCACATGTCCCAGAGCTCAAAATCATCTTGAATATTAACAGGAATGGGAAAAAGCCTCTGCTTTGAGCTTTAACATTTTTCCCAGTGTGTCCTTTTTTTTTTTTTTTTTAAGATTTGTTTATTTATGCATACAAGCTGGGGTATAGGCCAGAGGCGTGGGGCGGTGAGAGGGTTCACCAGAGACAGACTGGGGAACAGAACAGTCAGATAGACAGAAATACACTGCTGAGCAGAGCAGCGGGCGAGGCAGGAGAGGTCTGCTGCGCCATGTGGGACTCTCCCCGGCTGGGCGTCGAACTCGCATCGCTGCTGCCGACAGCTCCACAGCGCAGCGCTTAACCGCTGCACCACCAGGGAGGCCCAGTGTGTCCTTTTTATATTAGCTCCTTTTCTCTTGATTCTACTCCTCCTTTGCGGTCTGATTTGCTGACGGCCACTTCCTCCCCATGTATGGTCAACCAAGGGACTCCTGAAAATGACAAGACAGCGGTGGGCTTGAGAATACCCTGGGCCCGGACTCTGCAGGGGAAGCGCCTCTGAGCGAGCAGGTGGGCATGGGGCGGAGATGGCAGGAGGGAGACCCTGTTGCAAGGGGCCTCGCAGCCCAGCACCCACCTCCAGCGGAGAAACAGACCCTACCTTCTGTGGAAAGGAAGCCCTAGGTTTGTTTACCAAAGGAAAGGCACTTAGTTTCCTAATTCACAGGACCTCCGAACTGACTGAAGTCAATCTTGGCTGTTGTTTTCCCCCGTGGACTCTCTTTGAAACCCTACCTTACGTGACCCAGGACAACAGCCGGGTTCCCTTCAAGGACCGTGTCTGTGCCTGCGCTGGCATTTTCTCTCAAAGCTTTCGAAAGTATGTTTCAAAGAAGCATGTGCAGTGCCACATCCCAAGGTTCCAGAAGAAAACAACCTCCAGAAATCCCACCCTGACCTGTTGGCTTCCTTCCGTAACACAACATCGTGGCACACACTGCTCTTCTGAAAACACGTGGTTTCAATCATAGCATGTGATACAGCCACCTCGGAAAACGATTTTCTCAGATTCTTACAAAGGTAAACCTACACTCTCTGCGATCTAGCCTTCTTACTCCTAAGTATCTAGATAAGAAAATGAGGCAAGTCTGCGGTCGCCCAAGCACCGATGCGTCAGCTCACATGTGAAAGCAGCCTCACATGTCAGAGTTAAGGACTGGAAACAGCCCAGTCTGTTAGTGCTGTGGCTGGATCAGTGGACTGCGGAACAGCCGAGTGGTATAGAAGCGGATGACTGGTACGCACAGCCACACGAAGGAATCTCAGGATTATGGTGCTAAGAAGCCAGAATTCAGAAAGTGTATGCAGTGTGATTCCTTTACACAAAATTCTAGAAAATGCAAACTAGTCCATAGTGACTGAAAGCAGCTCAGTGATTTCCTCATAAGAGGGAAAAGGGGAGGGCAGGGCAGGGCAGGAGGGTGCTGCCTTCCATGAAGAAAGCTCCAGGATGTGAGTATGTTCTCAATACTGATTGCATGATGGTTTCACAGGAGTCTACATACGTTCTGTAATCTATTCTGCACTTTGAATATCTATAGCTTATTGTAGTTGAACCAGGAGGGAAAGAGAAAGTTTTTTTATGGTGCCAACTAATAAACATAGAAGAATTGAGAGATTAGAACATCACCGGACACTGAAATTAGTGGGTGTGCATATGATGCAGAATAGGATATGTACCATCTCGAAGGATCTCCCCCCAAATCACATATTTCCCCATTTATTTTATCATACTCTTTCTCCAGATATTTATTCTGAATCAAATTCTAAAACAGATAAAAATATTTCTTTAAAAAATGTCCAATGGACTTTAGAAGATCCCAGCTCAGTCTTATTTTACCTCAACTTGGGCAATATGGAGACTGGTTTTTGAGACCTAAGTTGGAAAACACTTCACATATTCCTAGGACCATGTCACCTCCTGTTGCACTTGCATGAAAAGAATGAAGATTAATGAGATTGTAGCTCCAAAAACAAATCTTCAAAGACAGAAGATACTGGCGCTGGGTACAGTCGGGGATTGCGAGGTTTAGGACTGGGATGATGTTCCCCAAATTGGGTAAGGGTTTGGGGAATAGGCCTTGGCCTGCTGTGGAGAGTGTAAGCGTGTGACCTTTTGGGAGACCACATCTGTCCAAATTGACAAAATTCTCAACAGCTGTGACTTAGCAGTTCATCTTTTGGGAACAGCTCTCCTGGTTCTCTCACCAAAAAACCAAGAGTCACAGACAAACACATGTCATTATTATTATTAATATTATTATTATTATTTTGGCAGAGAATAAAGCTAGAGGAAACCTAAATATTCAGCCACTGGTATTTTCCACTATATTACTTATTTCTGTTTATTATATAATAAGTATGCTTATATTTACTGAGAAACCACATGCTGCCAATAAATCAAATAAAAATAGGCGTTGGACAGATACAAAGAAGTCACCACAATGATTAGGTAAAAATGCAAAGTGTAGGAGATTATGTTGCGAGATCTTTTTAAAAATATGTAAAAGTTCAGACAGCTCATGGCTGGTCAGGGCTGGGACATTTTCTGGATGGATACTGAACATGATCCCCGGTGGAAAGTGAGACTTAATTTTTTTTCTTTCAGGTTTTGAAAACTATTTAAATATCTTGCCTTGTGTGTGAACATTTAAGAACTATCATAAAAATAACTTGTCAGCTTCTTTTTTAAAAGAAAGAAAGACAAAGACAAGAAGCCCCACCACCCTTTCCTCTGTGCACCTGTTGGCAAAGCTTTTCCAACAGCAGAACTCAAGCCCTGCCCAGCTGCCTGGTAAACCATCAGCCCCGAAAGAACAGCCTAGGGATCAGATCCACTGAGGCTGCTTTTTATAATTTTGAAATCTTACACCAGCTTTTTGGTTTATCTTCCTTCCATTATACATAGACTTCTGGCTTATGGAAAATTTGGAGAGAGCCCAAGAATAGAAACGAAGCTCTCTCCCCCTGAACCTACCATCTAAACATACTGCCAGTGGTATCCTTATCTGTTTCATTTAATCTACTCCTCTAAGTGTCAGAAGATTTTTTTGAATGTTTTGTTCCACCAACTGTAAAGTCTCGGAGCTCGCTTTCATTTTCTTGCCCCCAAAGAAGGAGGGAAAAACCCACAGGCAACAGAACATACTGAAAGGGAAGAACGTCTCAACGGTCTGTTTGGAGCACACTGGCGTGTGACTCAGCACTGACCCAAATCTGTTCCCAGTGTCAGTGTGCCCTCGTTATGGGTGCTGCGGCCACCCAAATCTGGAAGACTGCTGATGCTTTGCAGCATCGTGGGCTGAGGTAGGGGGCGCTTCGGACCAGCAGCGAAAGCTCCCATCTGTCCCTCGGCTCAGCCCGCTGTGCCAAGCAGACCCTGGCAAGGCATGGCATGCCCTCCCTGAGTCTTGGGTCCTCACCTGTACGGTGGAGGGCATAGCCCTGCCTGCTACAAGGGCTCCTGGCCAGGGCCAAGTGCAATGCTGTGCTGGATACTCTTGGCAGAAGGCAGAGCGCTGTGTGAGAACTAGGGGACAAGCGGCAGCCCTCGACTCACAGCATGGTCAGTGTGTCTCAACACACTAGCTTTGCTCACACAGTGACCCAGACACGGTCCATGTCATCAAGTTGCTCCTGCTCAAGTACAATGGCTACATCTACATTGCAAATCCCATCCATGGTAAATGCCATGAGATGCTCTGGGAATTGAGAGAAGAAAGTCATATCTCCAACATTGGAGGAAACTCAGGAGGGCTTCACTGAGGAGGTGACTTTTTTACTGGTCCTTGAAGGCTGGAGAGCATGGGAACATGCAATGAGGAGACGGAATCTTATTGCAGGTCAAGAAAACATATCAACAAGGCATGAAAGCCAGAAAATGTGTGCAGGATCCTAGTGGAATACCAGTTAGAAAAATAAGCCTGGAATCCACTTCTAGCCAACCATTATTTTTGTATTCCCTAGTATTATTTAATAACCAACATGAAAATCTGCCTGAAGCTGCTAGGGATGTGGCAACTCCCCGCACCGTGACCTCTGAAGCTCACAGCAGCCCCCTGAATTGGACACAGACACTAACAGTTTGTCCGATTTGCTACATAGAGGTAAATCATCTCTTGCATTTTGGGGTAGCTCTGCTTTTTCACCCTGCACAAATGCAAGAGGCTCTGAGCTGTCTATCAGGCATCTGCTCCCCAACCCTGAGCCAAGTGCCCACCGCCCTGCCTGTCAGGTGTTGCGCTGGGCGCTGGGGCCCCCAGCGTGAGCTTGTGAGAGGGGTGCCGGAGAAGGGGCATCAGAGCCCGCAGACATCCTGGAAGGAGGAAACTTCCAAACTCGCGGTGCTGAATCCGCAGATTAACTGGACTTATTATTCCAGCATCCAGATTCCCCATAGTTCTTTTAACCTATCACCTCTTGCTGCAAAGTTTGTTTTTTCCCATTTTTCACGGCTACAAAGAATGCTGCCCAAAACTTCCTTCCCATGGGGCAATCTCTGAGACCCGAGACCTCATGGGGGCTTCACCTTCCTAGCCCCGACCAGCTGTCCCGAGCACCTTGCTTTTCCCTCCTTGGAGATTCAAACTGCCCGGAACTACGATTCACGTGTGTGGGTAGGAGTCTTATTACTCATTCTGGAAACCTGGGGCCCCACTTAACTTACCTCTGCCTCCTTGACAGCGTCTTCAAAGCGCCTGTTCCTCCTGACCACTGACCAAAGGAGCAAGAGCCGGGGTCTGAGAAGCCGTGGTGAGAGCACACACCTGGGCACAAGTGACCCCGGGCACAGCGGAGGGGCAGGGTACTCACGTGGAAAGAAGTGGGGAGGCTCCAGGAGAAGACGCCCTGGCTGGGGTTGGGCAGTGGACTGGCTGGCTCTGCCTGTGTTGAGCAGGTCTATGAGCTCTGAGCGAGCAGCCACCGGTAAAAATACCAGTGAGGGAACCAGCAGCCACCGGTAAAAACAGAGGAAACCAGTCACCCCTGCCTGTGTTGTCACTGGTGGAGCGGCCCTGGAGGGTGGGGAGTCGCATCTGCTGCTCCCAGCAACCAGCAGGGCTGATCATTTGAAGCAGAAATGAAAAGTCAAGAAGTGCTGGGCAAGGGGAGGCCACGGTCTCTGGAGATGCGCCCACAGACTGGTCACCCAGGAGCCATTTCTTCTCCTAGACAGCACAGCCACCGCGGGCGCGGGGAAACGGGGCACCCCGGGGAGAGAGGCCGGCGTGGCAGGCTTGCGGGGCTGTGCGTTGGCGGGCTTCTTTGGGTGAACAGGCCTGTTTGGGATGGTCTCTCCAGCACCGTCCATCACAACGTCACCCCTTTTGGCCCTGTCAGAAGCACCTGAACCCATAAAGCCACACCCTCCGATACAGTAGTTACTGGCCACATGTGTCTGTTTAAATTTAAGTTAGTAAAATGGGACTAGTGCCTCAGTCGCACCAGCCACATTTCAAGTGCTCCCTGGCCACACGTAGCTTGTCATCGCCATAGTAGACAACACAGGGAAGGCCAGAGGCCCATCACCCCAAAAGCTCTGTTGCATGGTGCTACTTTAGAAAGACACCTAGCTGGGAGCAAAAGAGTGCTGGAGGACCACAGTCAATTCCAGGAAGATTTATTTTGACGTGGCCATCAGTACATTTCATCTTATCAATAGTGAGGACTGAGGGAGATTTTGAAAAAGCCCAAACAAAATGTTACATTTTTAGCGAACCTACAGATGAAGTCTTGTCCGCCAGGGTGACGGCAGGGCCTTCGAGAACAACAGGCAGGCGCTGCGCCTCACAGCTGAAGGGCATCTAGAGAATGATTGTGGGATGGGAACTGCAGTGCACAACCTCCTCCGTCTATTACAGAGACTCTAGTGGATTCCTGTTTCCCTTAGGGCAGAAACTTCTCTTTGATATTTGTTGTGGGGGAAATCACAGCTACACGCCAGTGGAGACTGATTTCCTCTTTTTGTGTTTCTCGTCCTGTGGACGCAGTGACGCTCTCCAACAGGCCCACCACACAGAACAAGTCCACTGTCCATTTATGTGGAACAAGTGATGCATAAAATGCAGGTGGGTTTGGAAAGGACGCCAAGTGTGAAGATGGAGCTCGCGAGCAGTAAGAACGAAAGCAATGGTTGATTCAGTTGATTCAGCGGCCTTGAAGAGCCTCGTATGAGTGAGTCATGAAATTCCCTGACATTCGCTGAGCTTCATGTCTAGAACGGTACATAACTGAGACTCTGCCAAATGCTCTGGTCTCTCACTTCTCCCTCTAAACTGGCAATTGGTGACAGGGAAGGCAGGGGCAATGTTGGGAAGAAAATGCTCCCTTCGTGGTCTTTCTGGGTGTTGGGGTACATGGAAACCTTCAGGAAGCTGAGCCAGACACCTCTAGATAGCCACCTGAACAATTCAAAGCACCGATTCAAAAGGATATTTGCACTCCAGTGTTCAACGCTGCACGATCCCTGGATGAGGAAGACGCTGCCTCTGCCTTCCAGAGACTCGCTGTTCCTTCCCCAGGTAAGAGCACCCCAGTACACACTGCTTGACCCCAGATGGTGGGGGGAAGGGAGTGGGGAGGAGGTTAGAGAAGAAAAGGAATAAAGGCTCCCCTGAGGTGCTCGTCTCTCTTCCCTGTGGTCCCCTGTGTTCAGACGAGGTGGGGCGCTTCCTGATGTCAAATGCTGAGAGGACTTTATAGAGTTTTCAGAGGAGACGTGAGCCTGGGAGGTGGCGGATGCCGGGAAGTGGTAGAACTTCTGATTTCTCGAAGTTGCCGAGACAAATGCAGTTCTTTCTGCTGTCTTCTAGTTTAGGTTCATTCCTTGGAGGGGTTTGTTTTCTTTGCTTGGTTTCTCTCTTTACGGGTGGCGTTCAGAGCTGGGTGATTTAGAAAAAGTCACCAGTGTTCTTTTACAACGGACACCTCTCCCCCCGCCACCCCCCTACCCTTCCCCCCTCCTCCCCCCCCCCCACCATTGTAACCCGCCAAAGATGAGTTCTAGAGGACAGGAGTGTGTGCGTCCCCTCTGGGTCCCAGGGCAGGCGCATGCCTGGCCGCCCAGGGGCTTAGAGGGGATAGCTGTGGAATAGAAGCTGCGGTCCACAGCCACTGATGTCTGTAACAGAGAAAAGGCCAAGATGAATTTGTTACAGGGCCCAGGTCAGGGTTCCCTCTTGTTTGCGCCACATAATCAGTGTTTAACACAGTACCTGGAAGAGAATAAATGAGTTTTGCTGCTTCCTCTGCATTCTGGTTCTGCATCTTCAAAGCTAGATTCATAGCCTTGCTCTCCTCCCTCCTGAACCTTCCATGCGTACTGGGAAAATCACTCTAAAAGAACCCAGGGATATTTGGAAGAACATATCCTTCATTAATGAAAGGCTTATGTTAACTTGGGAAGTCCAAAGTCTCTTGAAGGGCCTAAGGATAACTTGGGCTAAGGGTCTGATGGGTGCACTCATAAGGCAAATATCCAAGGAGTAAAATCTGTAGAGATTTTTCTTTGCCCATTAACTCCATCAGGACTGGGACCAGGGGTCTTGGCCATCGTCGCAGCCCAGAACCAGGAGTTTAGTAACCATCCTTTGGCTAAATTACTGGGGAAAATGAACCTGAGATAAGTCCTGGGGATCTGGAGCAGTGCTTCTAGTAAAACTTTCTACAATGGGAGGTTATTCTGTATCTGCGCTGTTCAATGGGCAGTCACCAGCCACAGTAGCTAATGTACACGGACTGTGGTTAGTGTGATTGAGAA
>PVIJ01011487.1:0-54439 GCA_004024925.1 Scalopus aquaticus
GGAAACCTACGGGGAATATACAGTAATGTAAAAGACACAAATAAAAATAACAACAAAAAAAAAGAGAATAGAAAATAAAATAAACCTAAAACAAGAGGCTCTGTATTTACTATGTCACAGTAATATCATTAAATTATTCCGTTGAAATCTAAAATAAATAAATAAATATGCTAAGGATGTGGGTACGCCTAACACTTCCCAGAGCCCTGCTTAAAAGGGCTCGATTTGCTGGTATTTAGTTCTGGGCTCCAAAGAGCAAACATGTCTCACCAACTTGGGAACAAAGCGTTCCTTGCCACTGAAATCTACATGGCGTTTTCCACAGGGGACTCTTCGGGGACAGGGTCTTACTCATCTTGCAGGTCCCTCAGGCCAGCCGACGTGTCCCTGGAGCCTGTGCTCAGGGCGGCTGTTCAGTTGATCTCATCTGAAAACAGAAACGCAATTCTGTTCGACGATCAGTACTAAACTCTTTAGGGGGGAATTAAACTTCTCAGAACAGTTGTAAGCGCTTCCCTGCAGGAGCACGGGCTCTCCAGGGGTTGCCGAGAGGCCCACGCGGCGCTGAGGAGGGATGTGCCGGCAGGCCCCACAGCCAGGCTCCCAGCTGCCTTCTTTTTCCCTCTCTATGGATTTTGGGGACCATGAAGGATTCTCTCTCTGAGTCTCAGTGTCCACATATGTAGACTGTGGAAAGAACACACCGTTGAAAGAATTTGCCACTTATAGAAAAAGAAAAACTATACAGCAAAGTCGCCTTTCTTTGGGTTCCCTCCGAAGCCACAGAGAGTGGAGGGCAAGGAGTTCATTTGGAAGATGGCAGTAGGAAGCCCAGGTAAGACAGTTCTAAGGGCTGAATTGTGACTCCCCGACCTCTCAGGCCAGAGCATACAAACCCTTCAGAGCGAGGGAGCCTGGGAGTGCCCAGGGCACATAGATGGGGCAGCAGTGGCACCTGCAACCTCAAATGCTTCGCAAACGCAGGTTACAGATAAGCTGAGACGCATGGATTAATTCAACACGTATGTTCTGCCCCAGACCATGCTTGATGCTCTGGCATCACCCAAGAGACCCCAACAGATCAGGACCCTGGATGGGTCAGCTTGGGGGCCCATGGAGCGAGATGGAGTGAGGAAGGCAGAGAGGGGGCATCTAACAACCTCAGGCAGCCATCCGTACCTCAGGGGGACAGGAATGGGGCAATGGGGCGGGTAACCCCACACGGCTCCCCGGTGTTTGTCCACGGAGAGGGCTGAGGTTTTGGAGTCCCGTTAAATCATTCCACACACAGGGGGAATCCCTTACCAAGGACCCAGCGTTCTGGGGGGCCCATAGCTTGGACCACCACTAAATTTCTTTCCAGGAGAGCAGAATGTGGAACAGAAGAGCGCTGGAAGACTAAGGGACAAGATACAAATGCACTTTTTTAAAGGGCAGGCAAATGCTCTTTGGAGGAAGTGACCTTTAGCTGGTACTAAATTGTCTCCTGCTGTTCTGATGAGTTTTGAACTTTGAGAAGTACAAGCACCATAGAAAAGGGAGAAATAACTAGAGTTCATCCTAGCAGAAGCAATCCATCCACAGCTGTGTATGAAAATTGTTTCTATGATGGGTCCTTAGGCAAGTGATTAAATAGCAGACTAAGCAGAGGGGTCCCTGGCCCCGCAGGGCTGCAGGCTAGCAGAGCTGTTCCTGGCCAGGCGAGGCGGTGCCCAGCAGACCTTGGCGAGAGCAGTTATTACATTAGGGGATTTGTCGAATCTGGTGGGTAGACCCAAAGAGTGTGGCAGAACAACCTCCAATGCTCTGAACGGCCACCACGACAAGGGATAATCTGACCCAATGTGTTGACAACCCAGAGGTTGAACCCTAAGAAAATCAGAGTTACTGGACTTGACCTCACAACTGCAAGATGGACGCTTTATCTCCTTTTGTGTTCTCAGTACCAAGTACTCAACACAGAGCCCCAAGAGAGGGTGCTAAAGCACCATCAACTGTCCCCAGATGAACTTTGGTCATCAGGGAGATATGACGCTCCTGGATTTTCACTATTTCACTTACCATCCAGGGTGTGCCGTGTGAACACTTGACCTTCAGTTTTCCCACCTGTTAAATGGGTATAAACACGTGATGAAGGCACGTCAGCATAGGACACAATGTAGATCCCAACAAATATCCCTTCTCACAACCTCCCTCCCTCCCCAGCCCCCCTGGTTGCCGAAACACCATTATTAAGTCACTCAACACCCATTTCTAAGTTTGAATACATCAACTCAGTTGGTTTCTTTTTTGTAGCTAGATAGATATTAGCCCTAACCCCTTCAACACTTTATTTTAATGGGAATTGGTATTTAAGAATTGAATTCAAAAGAAAATGAAGGTTTTAATTTCTGGCTCTATTTTTTAGCAGTTTTAAAATTCCTGTTATAAGTTGTTCAAAAGGAAGACAAAACTGAATAATAGAGAACACGGCATGAAAAATAATACCTCCCCAATGGAGAAAAATAAACCTTTAGAAGAAGTGTTTTTTTCACCCCTTAAGGTTTATTCTCCCATCTGTCAGATCAGTGGGCTAGGTAATCGAAAACAAAGACAAGAGGATTTCAGTGAAGGTGATGAAGTCCCACGAGCTCAGCTGCGTATCCTCACAGCAAGGTAAGCACACGCAGATGGGAGGGCATCGTGCAGGCTGGCGGCACCCATCCTCATACCAGCTTCACGACTATCCAAGAGGATGCCAGTCCTGCAGGGCATCAAGATGGGGCCATTCTGCGTCACCTTGAGATCTGACCTGGAAACATAAAATTGGAATCTAGACCCCACCTGACTTTGAAAAAGCCACCTGCTCCTCTGGCCTTCATTCCTGCATGTGCAAAGAGGACACGAGGGACCACAGTGGACATCACTCAGCTTGCACACCTATCACCTCGTTTGAACTTCATCATTTGCTAAGGAGGCTGCAGCCAGCAGTTTTAGCTGCAACCCTGTTACTTGTTCCTTCTGCAGGTTTTGAATTCTTTTAAATCTAGCACTGCTTGCTTTTCTTCATTATGTAATCTGGATACAGTCACTGCCAACACATAATAGGGTTTCTATAAATGTCTACTGGCAAAAAAAAGACTATCCAATAAACATTTAGAAAAGAATGCCTTCCCAGCATAGCGCATGAGCTATTATAGAAATTCAGGATCATTTCTGTTCCATTCTAATCAATCAAATAAATGGCCACCATTGCATACGGTGTCAATACAATTATTCAAATCAAAATCATTCTCGAACTTGATTTCACATTTAACGTGAAGGGGGGATGAATAATGTACCTATAGACAACAACGATTTACCCATTGCAAACCATGCCAGGCACTGCCCTAATGGAGTGTGTGGATACAATAGCCCATAGCCTGGAACCCACTTGTTACTCTGAACTGACCCTACTGATGAAATTTACACCCACACAGCCAACCGCCCACATGGTATCTCCATCAGTCATCTAACAGATGCTTCTAACCCAACATGTTCAAAACTGAGATCCCATCTTGCCCTGGAAGCCTGCTCCTCTCCTAGGTGACCCACCTCAGGGGACAGCTCCATATTCCAAGCTACCAGGGCAGACACGTGGGGATGATCCTGGACTCTTCTCTCTCTATTAAAACCACCGCAGCAATTCCTTGGGCTAGATTCTGTCTTTGTCTTGTCCAACGCGACTACCATTGGTTCACGACGTCCTCCTGCCCCTCCCGCTCCGTAGAAGTAGCCCCAATTGCTCCCTCTGCTTTGAACTTGTTCACCCACAGTCAAATAAAACCTGTTTTTGACTTCTCCCTTCTGGTTTCCCACATTTCAAAGAGCAGCCCTTCCCTGCTCCCGCCTCCGCATACTGAATGCTGTGCCTCCCGCAGACTGTGGACACGCCTATCTCAGGACATTTATTTTCACTTTTCCCAGCCTGAGGCTTGTCTGTCATATCCCAGTGCCTAAAACACATAAAAAATATGTGTCAAGTAAATGAGGTATAAACCAGGTGGACTGGTTCTGGAAAACATCACTGACGGTCACTCGTTGATGGCTGATTATTCATTCCACAAAGTATTTAAAAGCTATTGTGCATCAGACACTGGATATGAATTGTTTGTTTGTATGAAGGTAAGATCCTATACTCTGATACTTTTCATTTTTCAGAGAGGTAGACAATAAACACACAAATGGACTAATAAGTTAGTAAATGAAGAAACATTCTGTATAATGTTGACATGGAAATAAAGAGGTTGTACTGAGAGAGGGAGTAAGGCGTCCTCTGATGATATATTCCAACATTCAAACAGAGAAGTGTTGTTTTGTTTTGCTCACTCTTGCTGTTGTTCAAGAGAATAGGGAAACGGAGAAGGCTGGGACAGTTAGGAACAACTGCAAGAATCCTAGTGAGGTGATGTATTCGTTCCCAAGGTCAGCCATAACAATGTGACACAACAGAAATGTCTGCCTCACAGTTCTGGAGGCAAGGAGTCCAAAATCAAGGTGTTCAGCAAGCTCAAATCTTTCTGAGTTTGCTAGGGGGAATGGCTTCCCCGGCCTCTGGGGAGTGCCTGGGATTCTTCAGCAGTCCTTCACTTATGGAAGTGACACCCTGGTATCTGCCTTCATCCCTGCATTTTCCTACATAGTGTCCTCTCTTTCTAAAGACACGGTTATATGATGGTCCATCTTGGTGACTTCATTTTACCTTAATTAAATCTGGGAAGACCTTATTTCCAAATAAGGTCCAGTCAAGATACTGGGGGATTAAGACACATGGAGTTTGGGGGACACAAGGCAATGCAGTGTTGATGGGGTGGTGGCTTGGATGAGCAAAGGTGGGAAGATACCAATGTATGCTTGGAGGTTAACTCGCCATGACTTGAAGATGACTTCAAAGTGACAGATGAGGAATAACGAGGAGTTAACCTGAAACTGATATTTAACTGCAGGTTTGAAAACTGTGTGGGTCACAGGGAAGAGAGAAACAAAGAACACTGTGATTTGAAGTGCTTTTGAGATATCTAAAAAGACACTCCACGCAGGTGGTGACGCTTGAATCTGGAGATGAGAATGAGGAGGTGAAGATCTAAACCTGTGTTCATCAAATATTAAACAGCATGCAAAGCATCAGAATTGTGAGATTTCCTGGGGTTGGAAAACTGATAAGGAGACGGACCCAGGTGGAGTCTGAAAGCACTACAGGATTTACAAGACGGGAGGTTAAAGGAGACTGCATTGGACTCTAAGGAGTAGGGTGGGAGGAACCAATTTTCTTGCTCATCTTACAAGAAGAAAGAGGAGGGAACTTCACGAAGAGTAGGGTGGTAGAATGTGTCAAAAAACACTGGTGGGCAGGAAAAGATGAGAAGTAGAAGTGTCCATTGAACATGACAGTTGTGTAGAAGTTCTTCTAGAGTGGTGTCGGGACAGAAGGCAATAAGAGAAAGTCAAGCAGAGAGAAAAAGTGAAGGTCTTCTCAGTGGTTTTATGTGGAGGAAGCAATAAGCAAAAAGGGAATATTGAGGTGAATGGGTGGACTTTTTTTAAGACTCTTGTACTCTGATGGGACTACCTATTCTAGAAGGAAAGCAACAAAGGTGCTAGAGAGAAGGTGTCTCTGAAGCAGTATTGTCATCCCCTAACACAGATGAGAAGACTCTAAGATGCTAAGAAAATCCTCACAGGTCACACAACAACGAGCAATAGAGACAGATTTCAAACCTGGTCCTGCCCTGCCCCAAGCTTAGTGTTGTCTCCTTAACAACCTGCAGTCTCTCTGAAATGAGGGAGTATCCTTCTAATGTCATTTTAATATTTTATTTTCTGCAAGAAAATATGTCATCCTATTTTTCTTCTCGCAGATTACCTTTTGTGAATTTGAAAATGCCTGAATCTATAAACTTGAACAAGTTTAAGGAAATCTTCTGTGTGTGTGTGTGCGCGTGCGAGTGCACGCAGAACTGAATAATTATGAAATTTGGAATCTTTGTGAAAGAAATGTTAGAATATAAATCCAGCTTTGACAGAAAGAATTAGAGCCTTAAAATGAAGTATCAACTCAGAGCAGGTGGGAACCTCCATCTATGAGGAGGGAAAAAAATGGATCTTGGCATCTTGGCAAAAAGAAATCTTTGAAGGAGAGAAATTAAACATAATTAATGATCACAGTTAAAATGAAAACCAATGCTTACTGATTTTTTTTCCCAGAATAACATCCAGTGATAATATGACTTAGAGGAAACTCAGAGACAAGAGAAACACAGAAATAATAGCTTTTCTCTGGTTATAAATAGACAATTGCTGATAACATTTAATTAGGGACAAATAAAATTAATTTGTATTTTCATTCAAGAGTATGTACTATGTTAACCTTTGTTTTAACTTGGATGTAATTTTGCTTGAGAAAAAACATCACAAGTTAATTAATACGGGCTGTTTCTCCAATAAAGTTTTAACATTTCAATTTAAGGGACTAATAAGCACAATTGTCTTTCTAGTCCAGATTTTCTCGTTTTTCTTCTTCTGTAGAATGCTTCCAAATCTTCCCTAAGCTTTTTAATATAGGAATTACATTTCCCTGGAGGCAACTGAACAAAATTTTTAGTCCAAAGTCTAACCTTAACTTTGTTAAATTATTTTAATAGTGAACATTTTACAAGAGGTCAATGTATCTCTATATTCTCATAAATTCTTTTAGGTAAATACTAATTATATGTGAACTTAGGAAGTAGTAAAAAGGGGTCTTTATTTCAAAGGCAATGAAATTCTTCTCTTGAGAAGAACTGATGTTCATTTTCTGGTTCTGTTAGTTTTGGCCGATTGTCCTTTTTCCAGAATCCCATCCAGATATCACATTATTCCATTAAGCTTGAGTTTTAAATAAAGAAACAAATTATTTTGATATATTTCCCGATACAGTTTATCATTAACTCCAAAGTAGAATCAAAGTAAAGTTAAATAAATAAATTTCCAGAAGAACAAAACCATAGCTTTTGTGGGAGTATGAATCTGGAGGGGCTTTCTAGCTCATGCTTCTTGCTCCCAGACACAGTAAGTAAAATAAAAGAGATGAACTCGCCATGGAGAAAAAGTCCATCTCTTGTTGGGACCCAAGGAATTTGAGTCTAGATCAGGCTTTGGGAAAAACAGAAGCATCTCTGCAAGTGGTAATGACATCTGAGTGTCATTAGCATCTTCTCAGAGAGAGACGCCCCTGTCTCCTTCCTTCCTTGTGCCCCACTGCTGGACATCTTACAGATGGGGGAGCCTATCAATGCTGCCTCTTCCATACTCCAAGACCACCGTCCTTCCCAGCACCCACCATGTCCTCATTGTTACTCGTTTTTGTGACAATAAGCATTTTTTATTGACTCACCTAGATGGCTCCATTTTTCTGTTTTGACATTGAAATCTTTGACTTTAAGAAGTATATACGTGATCTCAGTCACTAGTTTTCTCCCAAGGACTTGTCAGGTGTCCTGATACAGTTTACTGAATAATCCATGTTTCTCCACTAATTCCAGAGTTGCCTTGGTCATAGCTGAACTCCCCAGGGGGGTTTGGCTCAGATTTGGATTCTCTTTCATTTGTCATTTTGCCAATTTCTGTGTCAATTTCTGTTTTAATTAGAGAGGGTTTATGATATATTAATTCATGACATTAAAGCTGTCTTTTCACAACTCCTCTATTTCAGAGTTGTCTTTCCTAATGCATATTTATATTTTAAGATAACTTTAGAGTAATTACTTCAATTTTAAAAATCATTGGCACTTTGATTGGAAGTGTATTCGATTTGTAGATTGACTATGGGATAATTGCCATCTTCACAATACTGAATCCTCATTTCTAACCAGGTCAGTTTCTTCATTTTCTCGTACTTCCATGTTACTTTCAGTTTTCACCAAAAAATCCTAAGTAATTTAATTAATGTTACTACATTTTTTTGATGCTATTTCAGTTGTGAATGGGGTGTTTTGGTTCTATTTGCCTTGTTTTATTATGAGAAAGCTAATGATTGCATAAGTGTGTGTGTGTGTGTATACATATATACACATATATGTGTATTTATCTATGTGTATGTGTGTATATATGTACACACATATACATATATACTTACTTACTTACTGAACTTTCCTATTATATATATTGGTGACTCAGTAGATCTGATTTGGTTTCCCAGAAACGTAATATAACATTTTCACAACATTATTTTCTACACCTGCCAAAGTTGGACCACAAAATAGAAAAAAAAAAGGACCAGTTACTGTGACCATATAAAAAATTGAAATCTAAAATTTAACAAATCACTCTGTTAGCTTTACACTAAGAGCTATGACCAAGAAATAAGAAAAGAATGTAGTCAATGGGAAAACGAGCAAAGGCCACAGATATCTAATTCTCAAAACATGAATCACAGATTTGAATTTTATGAAAAGACATTGAAACTCACAGATGATGAAAAAACACAGAAGTAAAATTAAATTCTTTTGCCTGCAATACTGACAAAGACTAAAAAAAATCAGTATTAGTGGCTATGGGAGTGAGGAAAGAGGCTCATTCTCGTACAATGTTGAATAAAATAGGAACTTGTTTCACCGTACTGGGAGGAGAAGCTGTCAGAAACATACAAAATTTCCAGGGCATATTTTTTTAACCCAGAGTTCTTTTTTATTTTTTTCCTAAATGATTCAAGAAAGTGAGTAATAACAATTCAGGTAAGTGTATAATAACACATGGACATCTATGGGTGTTCAACACAGCATTTCTTATAACACCAAAAAATAAATGTCCTTCCACGAGGAGCTGGTTAAATTAATAGTAGCACAGACATATAACAGACTACTGTACAGTCATTTAAATACTAGTGTCTAGTTGTATTTAAGCACATATAAAAGCATTGCTTCATTTTATGCAGCAATAAAGTAGCATGTTTATTATAATCTAT
Organism: Scalopus aquaticus; assembly: GCA_004024925.1. Taxonomy (NCBI): domain Eukaryota; kingdom Metazoa; phylum Chordata; class Mammalia; order Eulipotyphla; family Talpidae; genus Scalopus; species Scalopus aquaticus. Next base: position 8,960 of record PVIJ01011487.1, read on the forward strand.
TTCTTTTTTTTAAAGATTTATTTATTTATGCATACAAGCTGGGGTATAGGCCAGAGGCATGGGGCGGTGAGAGGGTTCACCAGAGACAGAGTAGGGAGCAGAACAGGCAGATCAACAGAAATACACTGCTGAGGGGAGCAGTGGGCGAGGCAGGAGAGGTCTGCCACACCATGTTGGAAGCTCCCCGGCCCGGCATTGAACTCGCATCACCACTGCTGACAGCTCCACAGCTCAAGGCCTAACTGCTGCGCCACCGGGGAGGCTTATAATCTATTTCTTAAAAGTTATTTTTCTATCCATATTTTATATTTACATACTGTCTCAGTCCGTTTGGGCTACTGTCAAAGAATACCATAAATTGAGTGACTTACAAAAAATAAGCATTTATTTTCTCACAGTTCTGGGGGATGGAAAGTCCAAGGTCACAGGGCTGACAGGGTGTCTAGGACCCCCTTTCTTCATACCTTTACGGGTAGGATTCAAAATATGAATTCAGGGAAGATGCACACATTCAGACCTCAGCATGTTCTCGTGTAAGTTTCCAAAGCTGACACCCCGGTTCACAGTCAATTTGGTGTCTTTTCACTGGGAAACTGCAGATTCTTTTTTTTTTTTTTTTTTTAAGATTCACTTATTTATACATACAAGAGCTGCGGTGTAAGCCAAACGTGTGGAGGGGTGAGAGCATTCACCAGAGACAGAGTAGGGAGCAGAACAGGCAGAACAGTATACTGCTGAGGGGAGCAGCAGGTGAGACAGGAAAGGCCTGGTGCACCATGTGGGAATCTCCCTGGCGGGGATCGAACTCGTGCTGCAGTGGCTGCGGACAGCTTCATTGTGCTGCACTTAACCCGTTGCGCCACCAGGGAGGCCCTATCAATTCTTTTTTAAAAAATTTATTTATTTATGCAGACAAGAGCTGGGGTGCAGGTCAGAGGTGTGGGAGTGTGTGAGAGGACTCATCAGAGACAGAGTGGGGAGCAGAAAAGGCGGATCCACTGAAATCCACTGCTGAGGGGAGCAGCGGGGAGACAGAGGGGGTCTGCTGCGCCATGAGGGAATCTCCCTGGCCGGGGATCGAAGTCGTGCTGCAGTGGTTGCGACAGCTTCATAGGCTGAGACTTAACCCCTTGCGCCACCAGGGAGGCCCAACTACAGATTCTTCATAGTGTCTCTCTACCCACTGCCCAGCTCCCTGCCAAACCCGCTCTTCTTTGCCTTCCCCAGGTATGGCATGGCCCCCTGCCTGCGACAGCCACACTACTGTCTCCCTGGAGCACGGGCCCCTCTCCCTCCCGCCCTGGGCCTGCCAGTGCATCTGCTCAGTGGTCCTGCCCCACTCGGCACCTCGGGCATCTCAGCTGCCACATCAATCTCCATAAAAGCCCCTCTGCCCACGTTCCATGCAAACCTCCCCATGGGCTCCGTGCACATATTTATGCCCTCCGTGGTTCTGTGACAACTGGTCATTGTTTTCTGGGTTGTTTTCCTGCTTGTTGGCCACTGCTGTCACTGCCTGGAAACACAGTGACACCAAGAACCACGGTATTTCTCATCTACACCTCCTGACCGAGACGCGGTCAACAAATGGTCTTGAATGAATGAATATGCATGAAGAAATAGCTAAAGATTTTTTCTGAGATTTAATACTACTTATCTCAGGGTGCTGGGATATTGGGCAATTTTAATTTTCTTTATAGATCTCTTCTCTCCTTTATTGATATCATAATTGTTAGCTAATTCTAAGTAGAGAAATATTTTTGCTTCTATCCACATCCGTGTGTAGTAATGAAAGTGTACGTCTGAACAGAGCAGGTGTGCACACTTGTGTCTTGTTTCTGAATGTGCTTCTACCTGCTACTCTGCCAAGCTTAACTCCCCATCACTCACAGAGTAAACGGGAAAAATCCGAGGGTGACATTCAAGTCTCTTGAGTCTTGGCTCCACCGTCCCATTTAAATCTTATCTTGGAGATTCGTCCATCCTGACAGTTCATCCCAAGCCAGACCACGTGGGAAGCGCCTGTCCTGGGCCATTTTGGCTCCGGGGCTCCTGCTGTTGCTGGAGAGGAGGCAGAGGGGGCGGTGGGGCTGGAGGGCTGGCGTGTCATCTCCCATGGTCTCCCCATATGCGTAACAGCTTGTAGGGGGTGTACTTGCCAAGGTTTGCCAGTGGTGTTCCTTAGCCCCTGAACAACTGTGAAGGCCTGTGGCTCCAGTAACAAAGGGGAAATGCCGGGCCTCTCTGGGGGGCAACGGGTTAAGTCTCAGCACTATGAACCTATCTGCAGCCATGGCAGCATGAGTTCGATCCCCAGCCAGGGAGCTTCCCACATGGCACAGCAGACCTCTCCTGTCTCCCCACTGCTCCCCTCAGCAGTGTATTTCAGTGGATGTGCCTGTTCTGCTCCCCACTCTGTCTCTGATGAATGCCCTCACACACACCCCACACCTCTGGTCTACACCCCAGCTCTTGTATGCATCAATAAATAAATCTTATTTTTTTTAAAAAAAGGGTGGGGAGTAAATGCCACCTTAAGCTAAAGAGTCAGCCAGACCTGGAGGCTCAGGATGACAAAGGGAACTTAAAGACCAGATGAGGGCTGAACTCCGCTAAGGGAGAAAGAGTCCCAGCACCACACTTACAAACGCGCCTATGGGAGCATCACGTGCTGCTCCGAGGGCGGGCTTATGGGCGCCATTCAGCAGCCAAATACTTACCGGCCCCTCCTTGGCGCGAGCTTTCGTGCGAGGATGGCAAAGAACACGCAGTCTTGTTGGTCGGGAGCCTCCTGCCCTTTCTCCACTGAGTACTGAGGGTGGAAGTTCAGCTGAAATTCTGGGAGGGCAGAGTCTCTCCTGAAGGTTCTGGACCAGGAACAAGCCTCTGCTTGGGCCTGGGATGGTGCCCACATGCCCATTGTAGGCACCGAAGGGCCTTGAGGGACGAGGCTGCCCCACAGGAGAGCAAGCTGGTCCATGTGAAATCACACTGTGTGGTCTGGAACTGGAATAAACATCTCAGCAGCCTCAGTCATACCAGGAGCGATCCAATTAGCTACTTAATTTGGTATTTCATGCCATTGTATGTTCTCTAAGTAAAGGTGATTTATCAAACCAAATGAGATATGCTTTGTTTAAAAATTAAAAAAACCTTTACAAAACCCCTTAAAAAGCCAGTAAATGGAAGATCAATAGAATCACCCTTTACTATATCCAGGGTCTGTTTGTCTGGGGGAATGAAGGTCATAAATATTGGTGCTGCAGTTGGCAGACCTACTGTGTGCCAGGCACTGGGCACAACAGTTTCGCTTTATTAATCTTCAGGAGAACTGTTTGTGGTGGGCATTAGTTTTCTAATTTTATGTTGAGAAAACTGACCCTGAGAGGTGAACCCCTTTCCCTGAGGTTCCTCAGTGAGGAACACCCATCAGGAGGTCCAGGATGTTGGTCTCAACTTCCCTGTGATTGTCTTTCCATGATTACACACCACTGGTACCTTTTGGCACAGAAAAGCTTGGTTCAATTAATGTGCATAAGAGGATAGAAGAAAATCATCATGTCATCTTCCAATTTTAAAAAATGTGTTTCGGCAATGACACTACAGAGTGGATTCAGAGAATATTCAAGTTTGTCTCTTTCAAGACACACATCTCAACAATGAGAGACGGGACGCAGCACCATCAACAGGAAATGTGTGTTCCTTGCTAGAAAGCTTTCTCTTCCCTTCTGCTCCCTTTTGCTGCAACATGATGCCAAATGAAAGTTGCAGGCAGGAAGGAACACATTGCTCAGATGCTGGATCCTCCCGAGGCCTGGTGCCGCTTTGGCTCATTAAAGTGCCATGTGTTTACCCTGGGCCTTCCTGGATGGAGCACTCTGAACAAGGATCTAACCACACCTGGAATTCTTTGTAGCCCAGAGGATGACTTCACAGGCCGGGCTCGGGCAGCTCTTTGATGCTCCACAGAGAAATGGAACAGTTCGTATAAATATCTTTCCTACCACAATATTGCAAGACGTTAGGACTTCGTTTGCATACCCCCAATGATCTCATTATCCACTATTTTATCTCCCCCTCTCTATCTGTCCCCAGTTAATTGGGTCCTATGGTATTAAACTGTCTGAAAAGGCAATTTCTGCTCCTGAATTTCAGATTTGGGCTTACAAGTGAGTTGGTGCTGATAAAGCGATGCCCTGTGCAGATAGCAGCTCGGGAGGCTTCCTGGAGGCCTTATCGCCTTTGTTAACATCTTTTAAGTCAACCATCGAGGCTTTATCTGCCCGCACGCGCGCTCCAACACGCAGCGCGCCCGGAGCCGCCTCCCCTCCTCATTAAGCTGATCCGATTTCAAATTCCCCATCAAGACGCTCTGGCCCAGTGAACAGTTGGCCTCATCGCCTTTTTATTTCCAGCTGTCAGTTTGAAAAGTGGGGCCCGCCTATCCGCCCTCCCCATCTCGCAGAATCAGCACAAGCGCGGGCGCTTCCTGCTCGCAGCCGCCTGGCCACCACCTCGCACGCGCCCGCCACAGTCAGCCGCCCGCTGCAAGGCAGCAGGCTGGACCCGGGGGCTGAGGCGGCACAGGCACCTGTGTGCTCGGGCACCCTCTGTGAGTGCGGGCTTGTCCACAGCCGTCCGCAGAGGAGGCCTTGGGGAAGAGCGGAGGGGGGAGCTGGCGAGGGGCGGGAGGGGCCAGCCTCTCAGCTTTCATGGATTGTTCTTCATGAAATGCTTTGTCAAGGAACTTGTGGGAACCCAGATCTGCCTGGTCCCCTCTCCTTCCGGTCATCGCGCCCATGCAGACCTGGCGGTGGGCGCTCTGCGGAGTCAGACCTTCACTGCGCTGTGCTCACCGCGGCAGCATCTCGGCCGAATACCCGCCCCCGGGAGGTGTAACCTTCTGACTTGTTGGTCTTTGCTCCCTGAGGTCAGATCTTCCAGGTTACTGGCCCTGCACGTTGCATGGCTGTTGAGAAGGGAGCTGTGTCAGTGCCACAGCGAGCCCGTCAGGGAGCGGCGTGGCCTGGGATGGAGGGAAGGAGGGAGGGAGGGAGGATCCATCAAGGATCGCCAAGAGCAGTGATGACGCCTTGATGCAGGGCACCAACGCCTCGCTGAGTCTGGCACCTTCCTAAATGGATGCAGATTTCCAAAGTTACGTTGACGAAATGAACAAATATTTGACAAAAAGATGAATGAATGAACCGGTGAACAAAGAAATGAATAGAGTGGCTCTGAAATTCTTGCTTTACCACGAAACCTGTCAAGAGGGGAGCTAGGACAAGACTGGGGATATAATAAGAATAGAAGTAGCACAACTGGGGTCTGAGGCAGGCAGTTTCCATGCACGCTGACCGCTGCGTGAAAATGGCAGCTCCAGCCCCATTTTGTGTTTTTCTGGTGTGTTTCTCCAGATGGTTCTGGCATTTGCACTTGTCCATGCAGGTAAATTCTTTTTTTTTTTAAGATTTATTTATTTATACATACAAGCTGGGGTACAGGCCAGAGGCATGGGGCGGTGAGAGGGCTCACCAGAGACAGAATGGGGAGCAGAACAGGAGGATCAGCTGAAATATACTGCTGAGGGGAGCAGCGGGCGCGGCAGGAGAGGTCTGCCGCCCCATGTAGGAATCTCCCCGGCTGGGTATTGAACTCGCGCAGCAGCTGCTGACAGCCCCACAGCGCTGCGCTAACCCGTTGCGTCAACAGTAAGGCCCTGTGCAGGTAAATTCTTGACCCTTCCGCCGGTGTGCTGTGTGATCATTGCAGTGAATATGTGGAAAATGGACTTAGCCTGGATAGTGCTCAAAACAGCATGTGCATGTGGGAAGCGGCCGCAGCTTGGCTCACGTTACACCGCACAGATGATAACAGGGGGCCGTGAGCGGGAGTCCCATCTTCAAGAACTTGCTAGTTCGTTACAGTCACCAGCATCTGCGGATGCCAAGACACATCCATCCAGCCATTCAATAAAGACCTCTTTTTTTTCTCCAAGCAATTAAGAAAAAATGCCCCTCTCAGAGCTTCAGTGGAATAAAACCCCTCCATTTGAACTACTTTTTCTTTGTAATAAGCATCTACTCATCAGCGCTAGAAAAAAAAAAAATCCATCTATAAAATTGGCAAATACCTTTGGAAGTGCACCCCCCTTTTGAAGCCTGCTTACGCAAAGGAGAACAAGGTAAATTAATTGTCTGACTAAATGGACACCTGAACAAAGGCGATTAGAGAGCCCTTACGTGGCCTTTAAACCATTTCGCCTGCGACTGCTTTTTTGGTCCACCCTGAAATCTGCAAAAGCCAGCTATCTCTCTCCTGTCGTTTTAGGGCCAGGTTGCAGCCCACAAATTTGCAGTGCGTTGTATTTTACTTGCTCATTCATTTGGCAAATATTTTTGAGTTCTTCTGTGTTCCAGTCACTCTGCTGAATACTTACCACGTCGTGATGAACAGAAGTGGAGTGTTTCTGGCCACTTGAGGCACATAGTGGGGGAGGGGCGGGGATACAGAGTGTCAGCACCTATTAGATGCATCATCACAGCCGGGGACCAGAGAGCCAGTCAGACGCCCAGCAGAGGCGGGCGTGGCTATGCAACCAGGGGGGTGTGCCCTCCTCGCCAGACCCTGGATTTTATTTGAGCCATGACATCTGGTGTGAACACCAGTTTGGGACCAGAACAACTGTCTTCAAGCTCTGCCTTCAATCCAGGGAGGTACTAATAAAAGTTAAGTCACCGCGTCCCCCCCTTTTGCAGTCAGGCTTGGGACAAGCACACAGGGGCTTGCCTTGGGGCCAGGGCAGCGGCTGACACTGGTCCTCCTTGCGGGACTCACTGAGGACTCACCATGCTGTCCCCCGCAGGGCCCTGGGAGGGTGGGGCCGCCGCCAGCTTAGCTCCTCTCTCCCACTAGCACCTCGGGTCTACTGCGCGGAATCCAGAGACAGCAAAAGAGGGATGTCGGGATTGCGGTGAAGTCAAGGCAGCTCTGAAGAAGAGCTTGCTCTGTGCTGCTGGTGTCTGAACACCTCTTGTGCTAACTCCTTAAGTGTCCATAATAATGCAGAAAGTGAAGCTTCTGCAGCCTCATTTTAGAGACAAGAATTCCAAGGCTCAGGGAGGTTAAGTAACTCGTTAATGTTGCACAGCGAATAGATGGGAATACTGGTAGTTAATTCTGGGGGTCTGACTCCAGAATCTGTAGTTGTATTGCCCAGCAGACTGAACTCTGCCTGCATTAACATCGGAGCGAGGCGCTGGTTTCCATGGGGATGGGCTGTGATTTTAGCAGGGGTTCTCCGTGGTGATGAACAGAGACTCGCTCAAGACTCACACACTTCAAGGGGAGAACTTCAAGGATGAATGCAGGTTGCAGGTAAAATAGACTCTCACAGGCATCAGGGAGAGCTGCTCCGGGCCTCACTGACAAAGCGGATGGAGAGGCCGTCTGGGGCCACGCGGGCTCGGGCACCTGGCAGGGGCGCTTGGACCTGTGCTTGCCAGCCAGGACACTGGTCAAGCCCCTCTGTCCCTCTGTCTGACCTCCAGCCCCTTAGCACTGTGCTAACGACTCATGTTTCTGTCTCTTGCTCCTAACTATTCACTTTCCTGTCCCTCCCAGCTCTGGGGTCCACTGCGTAGCAGACAAAAGCGGTGGACACCCCACCCCGCATTCCCTCGCTCACCTTGTGCTCACCTGCAACTACGGGGATGCGGTGTCTTGAATATGGACATCTTTCTTTTTTGCTAAGATTTATTTATTTATGCATACAAGCTGGGGTACAGGCCAGAGGCATGGGGCAGCGAGAGGGTTCACCAAAAACAGAGTAGGGAGCAGAACAGGCAGATCGATGGAAACGCACTGCTGAGGGGAGCAGCAGGCGAGGCAGGAGAGGTCTGCTGCACCCTGTGGGAATGTCCCCAGCCGGGCGTCAAACACGCATCACCGGGCCTCCCCGGTGGCGCAGAGGTTAAGCGCTGCGCTGTGGAGCTGTCGGCAGCGGCGACGCGAGTTCGATGCCCGGCCGCGGAGAATCCCACATGGTGCGGCAGACCTCTCCTGCCTCGCCCGCTGCTCCCCTCAGCAGTGTATTTCTGATCTGCCTGTTCTGCTCCCCACTCTGTCTCTGGTGAACCCTCTCGCCGCCCCACACCTCTGGCCTGTACCCCAGCTTGTATGTATAAATAAAAAAAAAATAAATCTTTAAAAAAAAAACAAAACACGCATCACCACTGCCGACAGCTCCACAGCGCAGCACCTAACCACTGCACCACCGGGGGGCCCAGGACAACATCTTTCTCCAAGCACCAGTCATTTCTCTGCTTGTCCACCTGCAGGGGCATCTGAGGGGCCCGCAGCACCCCAGAGCACCCTGGAGACGGCAGTGAAGAGACACCTACTGCGCCTAGCAGTCTCCTAGAGGGCATCCAGGGGCAGGGACAGGTGCGAGCCCTTCAGGGAGAGCCAGCATTTCCAGAAGCAGGTGGGAAACAAGCAAAAGTTAACTGTGCACTTATCTCGGACCAGGCTTTTTACAGAGACTAGGTTTGAGTTTTATGCAAGTTTATGCAAATCAGTGAATGACAGTCCCGGGCAGGTGCCTAAGGTCCCAGGGCCACTTTTGAGGGAGCTGGTTTGCTGCAGTATGAGGCTGTTTTTCTGTAAGACCAGGCTCCCAAGGAGACACAAAAGGTGATCATGTCCAGGACGCAATGGTTGCAGGTTTTGAGCAGACTGAAGTTAATCCCTGGTTTCACCTGCAGTTGAAGACGAGCAGACGAGTGGCTGGCGCACGGAAGCCATCTGCCCCCTGGGGATAAGACACACTGCCTCTGCTTTGTTCTCTTTGAAGATGCGACCCACATCTCTTTGCCATGGATTCCGCAAAGCCGTACCCCAGATCTGTCAACCAACTGCAAAGGGGTGCCAGACACTGGTGTAAAAAGTGATCATTTCTGCTTGAAAAGTATTCATGACTTTGAGGAAAGAACAAAAAAATTGCTTACCATTCACCCGAAGTCGAAAGATTTAAGCTCTGAATAAAATAGCCACAAAAATGAGGCCATAAACCTCGTTCAGGTGTCTGGAAGACATTCTGGTAACAGTTAACATTAGTGTCAGCTAACGAAAGTCAAGACATAGCATGTGGAAAATTCTAGAACTTACTTGTGTGGGATTAGCTGGATGCTGAGAACTTCCTAAACAGAAACTTCAGGAGACGAGGACTCACACTCTGTGGGGAAACAGCCAACTTCAAAAAGCCGCTAGGTGAGTGACAAGGTCACGTTGTGAAATAGCAATGTGGGGGCGCAGGTCTGCTTGGGGTGGGGGTGGGGGCACTGAGTTGCACCAAGTCTGAGTCTCCAGCACAGATGACCTGACTGAGCTAGGGACCGCAGTGTCCTGGGCAAGTTGGCTTTGGCAGCCACCACAGCACCGAGGAGCGGGTGCTCCGGGCTGCACCTTCCACGCTGTGCTCTGAGGACCACACTCTCGACACTGCCCACGCCGCATTGTATCCTGTCTACTCTGCCTCACACTGATAAATGAAGACCACACGGAGCTCAGATGAGTTGAGTGACTTTTTTAAGGTCGCACAGCTGAAGATGGAGATACAAATGAAATTCCTGTCTGGATGATTCCTAATCGCGTCCTGCCGTTGGTGAGAGGATGTCAGGAATGAGTGACATTTCCCCTGCTGTTTTCCAAGCTGTCATTGTTCTTACCCAGCATCCCGAGGAGACTCGCCCATCGGACTGTGGAAAGTGTCGGCCTCATGTTCTCCAAGCCCAGAAGTATTTGCACACTCTGGTTTCCTCCTCTTGCTGGAGTGTGACCCAGGTCCCAAAGCCTGGTCTCGCTTGTGGAGATGAGAAAGTCCAGCACCCGCGCCTGAAACAGCAGCGGCTCAGGCACCAACACCAAACCGGACATACCTGGGGCTTAACAAAAAGCCAGGCAGTCAGAACAATGTGTCCTGAGAAAAGCTCAGTGGCAGGGCTGCCCCGGTGGCCCAAGGGGTTAAGTCTCAGCACTATGAAGCTGTCTGCAGCCACTGCAGCACCAGTTCGATCCCCGGCCAGGAAGCTGAGTTACATGGTGCAGCAGACCTCTCCTGTCTCCCCACTGTTCCCCTCAACAGTGGATTTCAGTGGATCTGCCTGTTCTGTTCCCCACTCTGTCTCTGGTGAATCCTCTCACTCCTCACACCTCTGACCTATACCCCAGCTTGTGTGCATAAATAAATAAATATTAAAAAAAAGAAAAGCTCAGCTGGTGGGTTTCACAGATATGCCCTGGGTACAACCAAATGTACCCCAAGCTACATGGCTGCCTCCGGGGTGTGAAGATGAGTGTAGTGTGGCCATTGCTCTGGAAGACCTCACAGTCCAGTTGGAGCAACATCTAATGCTGTGCCAGATTCTATACTGGGCATCATGGGAGACCAGAGCAGGGGAGAGGCGCAGAGTGGAGTGAACAGAGATCAGTGTGAGCTGAGTCTCAGGAAATAAGGACTTTCTTATCTGATAAAGAGGAGCTGCCCAGAGCTCCAGGATGATGGGAGAGCATGAGCGAAGTGTTTTTACTGTTGAAAGGGCTAGTTTGGAGTCTCTAAGAGAGACGGCAAAGGAGACTAGCAAGGCAAAGAGCAGACAGAGGCATGTGCCAGGATCAGAAGCTTGGCTTTTATTCTAAACATAAGGAAGGGTAGCAAAAATGTTTGTGTACCTGCCTTCTATGCCAAAGAAATATAAATCAGTTCTCCGTTTACCCAAGAAAAGTTTGCTTGGTAATCATCCTCAAGTTCATTCCATTTTATGTTGTGCTGATTGATTCATTGGGTGGTTGATTCACTTACTTGCTTACTTATTTATTCCTTTATATATATTTTACTCTCTACAAGGCTCTAAGAAGAATGAGAGAATGCATGCATCTTGCTTACTTTTGTTTTATCATAACACTTGATGGAGTGCTAATAAATGCTGGAAGAATTTATTAGAGGGTGATTTCACGGAGCTTGGTTTAGGGGGTTTAAGAGTGCTGTTTTCCCTAATTCTCACTGTACCACATGACTTAGGTATGACTATTTTTCTATTTATAGATAAAGAAGTTGATGCTCAGGGATGGAAAATAACAGTGCCAAGGTATAAAGGCGGCATGTGTTTGCTGATGGACAGAAATGCCCGCTCCACTCTGGGTGGGCATGATGGCAACTGTCTTTCTAAGCATGTTGCTATATGTGTGAACTCAGCATGGAAATCCTAGACTCAGTATTATCCTGCACACACTCATCAGCAACCTCACTGAAGTGAGAAATCAGCCACAAATGAGTCTTTGAAGCCAAAATAAATCAAAATAAAGCATGTGCTGCCACCCATACGCTCTCTCAGGACAGACTTTCAGAAATGTTCTCTCTGGCTGTAGAGATAGAGACAACGTCAGGCAAACAGGAGCTGAGGATTGACAGCTGATGCGCCTACTGTCCTGACGCATGTCAGATCATATCAATGTCATTAGATTTGCACCAATAAACCAGGGGTGAGGGGCAGGGGTAGGGGGTTGCTTCAGGAAACGTCTGCTCAATATACTTAGCAGTATATTGACTACTTACATCAGAGCTGCACTGGGCATTATGCTTCATTCAGTTCTCCCAATGAATGTGGGCAAGTAGGATGACACATACGAACAAGACAAAGGATGGAAGTACAATACAGAACACTGGCAATGGATTGTCAATTTTGTTTATCATTTCGAGAAACCAACCCTGATGATTTTTCTATTATCTATATCATTTATTTCTGCTCTAATTTTTATTTCCAGCTAGCTTTGGGCTTAGATTCTTCTTTTTCTGGTTCCTTGCAGTGTGAAGTTAGAATTTTTATTTGAACTTTTTCTGGCTTTTGAAATGTAGGCATGTAGCACTATAAATTTTCTTCTTAATATTTCTTTTCCTGCACCCCTTAAGTTTTGGTGTCATGTGTTTGTATTGTCCTTTGTCTTGGGAGAACTTTTACATGCCATTCACGTGTTTTCCTCTTGACCCAACAGTGGTTCAAAAGTTTTGTTTTGTTTTTTTTTTAGTTTCCACGTTTGTGAATTTTTCCATTTGCTACTATTGACCTTTAGTTCTTTTAGTTCTTGCCATTGTGTGCAGCAAAGATACTTGGTATAACGTCAAGCTTCTTTCCTTTGTTAAAGCTTGTTTTGTGACCCAATGTGCTATACTCTGCAAGATATTTTAAGTGGGCTTGAGAAGTATGTGCATTATTCTGTTGCTGGATAGAAAGTTTTATACAAGTCTATTAGGTCCATTTGATATGTAGAATTGTTCACATCCACTCTTGCTTTATTAATCTTCTCTCTGAGTGTTCTGTCCATTATTGAAAGTGGAGCATTGAAGTCACCTATTATTATATATTACTGTCAATTTATCCCTTCACACCTGTCAATATTTGCTTTACGTTGAGGTGCTGTAAATTTAAGTGCAAATATAATTATAATTATCATATCTTCCAATTGAATTGACATTTTTATCATTATATAAGACCCTCAGCTGCACAATAAATGAAAGGACAGGCTCCTGACTGGAAAACAAGGGGATGTTTCACCTCAGAGGTAGCAAAAAAGCTGAGGTTAAACAGTGAGTAAGAGTTTGCCAGAACAATGTTAGGAGAACAAACAATTCATTTTTGCCTTGTTTGCTGAATTCTTTGCTTTCTTAAGTCCATCTGTAGAATAACATTAATTATGTTAATATATGAATATAACTAAAGTCCAGCAAATGTGTGAACAAGACTGTATCCCAGGGCCTCCCTGGCGGCGCGGTGGTTAAGCGCTGCGCTGTGGAGCTGTCAGCAGAGGCGACGTGAGTTCGACGCCCGGCAGGAGAGATTCCCACATGGCCCCGCAGACCTCTCCTGCCTCTCCCTCTGCTCCCCTCAGCAGTGTATTTCCGTTGATCTGCCTGTTCTGCTCCCCACTCTGTCTCTGGTGAACCCTCTTGCCGCCCCGCACCTCTGGCCTGTACCCCAGCTTGTATGCATAAATAAATAAATCCTTAAAAAAAAAAAAGACTGTATCCCGAACCAGGACTGCAGGTCTCTTTGTGGCAAGGAAGGAAGGTGTGGAGGGGATGTTTGTTGTATGAACGTATGTGAACCTGTATTTAGGTGACCCAGAGTTTACTCTCTTCTTATGTAAAAAAGTGTCTTGTTTTTATTAGGACTTCCAATACCCTGTCACTCTCCATTAGAGTATTCTAGATAAAGTCAATGATATTTAAGGCAGGGAATCAGCCCCGCTGCTCAGCCCCTTTTCTGTATCCACAGTGATTGGTGCAGAGATGTGCATGTTGTCACATCAGAGGCAATGGCACCTATTGAGATTTCTGCAGCTGTTCCTGTGAAGTAGACTTGTTCTGATTCTGCTGACATGAAATCTGAGAGAGGGGAGTGTCAGGAATGGCATATCCCACCTGGCAGAGACTAAAATCTAACCAATCAATGGCCAAGCTAAGGGATAGGAAAGATGGTCCTTTGTGATGATATTTGATCCTGATTCGACACAGATCTGAGGTTGCATCTATCCCCCTGGGGTCATCTAGTGAGTAAGTTCTTCTTATTTTGAAATTTTTCAAGCTTCAAGCTTGTTTTGTGTGCAGATTTCAGCTTCAATATCAGTGATTTTACACATATTCCTGTATGTAAGCTGTAGATTTAAAAGAGTCAATGACTGCTGTATGTGACTTACCTTTTTTGATTTAGCTTTTCCTTTTGGTGAGAAATTTTAGATAAAGGATAATTAGAGTAGAAAATAATCACAAATTATGGACAGTTACATAGAAAAAGAGTCAAATTTCAGAAAAAAATCCCAGGAGAAAGAGCAAAGGATGCTGGTTGTCCATTACCAGAAGAATTCTGAAGAACGATATTTGAAAACATCCATCATTCTCACCCAGACCTGACAACACTCTTTCTGAAGCAATGAATGAAATGATCCCAGTGTCTTCTATCATTCGGTCATTTCTCTAATATTTGCAAGAACATCTTTCGAAGTCTTTACCAAAAATACAGAAATGTATATAATAAGTTATCAGATGAAGTTACTTCAGTGAAAATTTTTGACAGCATATGCATTCAAAAGCTATTAGAATTAATCCCAATAGACTCAGACAGTATTGCAATTTCCAGAATTTATTATTTATGAATTCCCCCAATTTATTATCTTTAAGGCTCTTTCTTTTTGCACACATCCATTATCATATGTGAAATACATTACAAAAATTACAATTACTAGAAATTGGTAGTATGAGCTATAAGCAAAGACAGACAAATCTGTCTGAACTTTGTACTGAACAGAAATATGCAAAACAGATCAGTGTTAATGAATTGACAAGTTGTGTACATACTAGATGAGTGAGTTGTGTGAGTGCATCAAGCTTATAAAGATATAATTTAATCTCCATTAGTCTACTATGCTAGTAATTCCATTTTTGTAAATATCTGTAGGCTCATAAAGAATATAATCATACATAACTAAAATACACTCTTTTAAGGTCTCTGCAAACCATCAATCATTTTCTCTATTTAATCATTCCTAAGTGTTGATTATTGGCTTTATTTACAACAACTTAAGAGTTTCCACAATCGCCATGTGTAGGACATGAAACACGTGTCTCCAGAGGTCCCTCTCCCAGTCTGTGTCCTTGGTCCCACACACTTCTGGGACACGGTCATGGTGCCAACTCTACCCCAAGTGGCAAAAGTCAGGAGCTCTCAGTCACCGTGTCATTTCCTCGATGTTGGCACATTTTGTGTCTTGTTTAAGTAGCCCCACCCCTGCCCTAAGAGCATAAAGATTTGCTCCCATGGTGTTTTTTAAAAGTTGTATGGTTTTGCCTTTCATATTTAAGTCTTTAATCCACGTGGTGTTGATTTTTATGTATAGGGTGATTTAGGGGTTCAATTTCTTTCCCCCATTGAAAGCTGGAGCTCCAGCACCATTTTCTAAAGTCTTTCCCCACTGATTTGCAACACCAGCTGCCCATAAATCAGACTTCCATATTTGCCCAGACTGAGTGGCTTCTCTATTCCGGTCACCGTCAATTTGCCTAAGCCTAATATCACTGCTACCTAATTACTCTAACTTTACACTAATTCATACTCTCTGAGGCAGAAAGGCCACAAAACCCATTTTTCTTCTTCTTTTGACTATTATTGACCTTAGCACTTCCAATTATATTTTAGGTCTCAGCTTGTCAAGTTCTATGAAATACCCTATTGACATTTCATTGCAACTGCCTTACATCCATAGCTCAATCTGGGGCGACGCTCGACAGCTTTATAATATTGAGTCTCTCTACCCATTTTGTTAGGTCATTAATATCTTTCAAAAGACCCTCATAATTTTCACCATAATGAGTTTGCATAAAGTTTATTGGACTTTTTTCTAGGTGTTTTATGTGGTCGAATGTACATGTGTTTGATTATTATAAATCTAAGTTTTAAAATTACATCTTCAAACTCTGTATATAGAATTCAATGCACTTTGTCATATTGCTTTTTTGTATTAAGAAAAGTTGCTAACTGTATTATTAATTCTAATACTTTATCTTTTGATTTTTAAATGTTCTCTGCATTGAGAATCATACCTGTGCCAATAATAAGAGTGGTTTTTTTCCTCCCTTCCAATCATTATACGTTCTTGCTTCATTGATTGCCCTCCATACTGTGATGACCACAGGCACAATATTCCGATGTAATTGGTGGCTTTCAGCCTCTGGCTTTTAAGACACAAAAAAATACTCCACTTCTTAGCCTGCATTACGGGTATGGGGAAGTTTATTTTATTATTTCTTGAAATTAAAATTTTAAATTTTAAAATAAAAATAACAGTGCCTCCCTGGTGGCACAGCGGTTAAGCACTGTGCTGTGGAGTTGTTGTCAGCAGCCATGCGAGTTCGATGCCTGGCCGGGGAGATTCCCACATGGCACGGCAGACCTCTCCTGCCTCACCCGCTGCTCCCCTCAGCAGTGTGTTTCCATTGATCTGCCTGTTCTGCTCCCCACTCTGTCTCTGGTGACCCTCTGGCCACCCCACGCCTCTGGTCTGTACCCCAGCTTGTATGCACAAATAAATAAATATTTTTAAAAATAAATAAATAAAAATAACATATTATACAGCCAATAGGCTTGGGCGGGGGAGGAGAGTGTTCTAAGGGGTTGCACCAGAGCACAGGAGGGAAGCCTTGAGAGAGTTAGCCTCTTACCTGCTCAGGGAGGGTCAAGTCAGTGGGCAGACTTGACCATTGAGACACAAGCCACTGGTAATAGGATGTGGAGACTCCTATTTTCTACGCCCACCCTCCTGTGTCTACAGGGACATGAAAATAGTCTCATGCAGGAAGAAGGCCAGAAACCCACACATCCCCTTCTTTATGAGATAAAGGAGAAGCTGGCACCTGTTCCTGGAGCCAAGCTCTGGGGGCCAAGCAGCCATATCATAGTGCCTGCTCTGCAAGGTCAGGATGGAACATGAGCAATGATATAGTGAACCGAACATGCAAGTAGGGAGTTTCAGAGTCACCCAGATTGTCAGGGATGAACAGCTGGAGATCATCGCTTGGCTCTGACTACCAAGGGCTTTATTTCCTCCCCATCTCTCTCCAACGCAACATTGCATCACTGGGGGTCCCAAAAGCACTGGATTCTTTCAACCCCTGGGCCTTGAGCAGGCCCTGCCTTCTGTCCAGAGTGACTGAGCCTACTGAGCAAGCAGGTCTTGAATTTCTGAAGTTCCATTGAGAATGCACCGCTCATCTCGTCTCCTCCCCCACTTCTCCAAAAGAAGATCAAACCCTTCAGGTCTCGTATGGGCCTCCCTGGTAGTGCAGGCTTTAGTCTACGCTCAACGGCTCTCTTGGCTTGAAGACTGAGCTCCTCGATGGCAGAGCTCAGAACCTCAGCTCCTCACGAGAGTCATCCAGAATGACCAGGTAAGAGGAGCTCAAAGACTTCTTTATAGATGGAGCTTGGGGGTGAATTGGTCATTCCCACCATAGCTAGTTAGCGGCCAACCCTGAACTCCTGACCCCACTCGCGTCTTCCCTGCCATCCTCTCAGCTCACCATCAGGTGTGGTTGACCTGCATGGACACTTGGCATCTGTCCTCGAGAGCTGAGCCCTTCCTCAGAGCGAGCCTCCCCCCAATATAACCAACTTCTCTAAGAATAACCACGGCGAGAGGACTTGCCCGTCCCAGGGGGCAGCAACTGCCTGTAAATCAGCATTACTATTATTAGACAAGAAGTGAAATGGCTCAGGAGTCACTGCTCAAAGTTCCCGTCCCCTCCAACCACTTCCTTCTCATCTCATCTTCTGGCCTGTTTTCCAAACAGACAGGCCCACTAGTCCTTGCACCTGAGTTCTTCCACCATGTGTGGATACAGGTGTGTGTGTGTATGTGAATATGTGTGCATGTGTGTTGCTCTCATGTGTGGTGTTTTCACTTTGATGGGTCAGACAGAAACTTACTGTCATGAAACAAAAGTGAATAATTTTCCTTCCTTTCCTCTCAGCAGCGCTGGAGTTTAAAGCTAAAGTGACTTAATTTACTTGGATGTGGGAAAAGATGGAGGCATCAGCCAGATTTTAGGAAGCAACCTGAACAGCTCTGGCAGACATTCTCCCAACAACAAGATCTACCTCAAGTTGGAATCATTTCCAAAAAGCCAGGGCATACACAAAGGGAAAAGCATTGCCCTGGGATGAGAAGCGCTGACAACTACTAGGAAGCAGTTGCCTGTTCTGGTGCCTGCCATGTGACCAGCCAAAGGACAAGCAGGCTAAGTGGGTCTCCTCCACTTTCTGAAACTCAGCGTTTCATTCTGCAAAACAGACACCTCACTATACAGCCCTGAGCGTCAAGGAAATGGGAGAGGTTGGTCTGCACTGAGTTCCTCCAGCGTTAGGCATCTCGTTATGGCCACAGTAACAGCGATGCTGATTTCACTCTCCGAGCACTTACTGAGAGCAGAGGGCGCACAGACCTTGGCGTGAACTGATCACCCCACAGCCTCCTGGCCATGGGTGCCCCGGTAGCAGGTTGGCAAGGAAGTGAATGGGGCTTGGAGGGGTAAGGAGCTTGTCCAGGTCTTCACATGGCAACTGGTTGATAGATTCTTCCCAGTCACTTTTTAAAATTAAGTTTCTTGTGACATAATCATAAGTGCACGTGCAATTGCAAGGACATCACAGAGACTTCCTGGGCCCCCTCAGTCAACCGCCCACGATGGCAGCACCTTGCAAATTATGTACAATTTCACTCCCGGATGTTGACAATTGATGTTGTCACTGAGCTGAGTTTTGAAAAATGTCAGTATTTCAAAACTCATGAAATGATAATGGTTAACTGGGAATTGCTGTTTTCTGGCTTCCTTCATATTCTCATCTTGCTGGACTTCCTCTGCAGGAAGAAAAGCACTACCTCCGGGATAGCGCCACTGAACCAAGTTGGTGCAAACATTAGATGACAAATTATCACAACTGGTGGACTGACGGTTGTGAAGCATCCCTCACAAGCTTCCCTGGGTTCCACCTGTGGAGCCAAAAGTCCTTCTGGGAGGGCACAGGGCGAGGTCAGAGACTTGGCAGCTTTGTGCTTCCAGTTCGGGAACATTCGTGGCTGAAACAGAAATCTCCTCTTTCTCCCCTGAGAGGGCGGAAGCGGAGACCCATGGAGCTCCTGAGGGGAGAGTGAGCTTGTCTCCATCTTGCTGTCCCCACCCCACAGACAGACAGCGAGCTGCACGCGGTTAAAACAATGGCTAGAGCCTTCGGGGAGACCATCCGACTCCAGGACTGCGCTGTCCAAGAGCAGAGGACCGCTATCTCCCCCTGCCTCGGGCCATGGGGGAATGGTTTGGAGATGATGTCCACCCCTCACCTGGGACTCGTGAGATGTGGAACCCTCTCTCAGCTTCACATATTGTCAACATTTTGCATACAATTGAAGATTTTCCAAAACTCCCAGAAGCCTACATGTGAATGGACGCCAAGCAAAAAAGTCTTATTCTGGATATAATTGTTGATTCCCTGAAATAACTTTCCAAAATCCACCTTAGCTAGCATAAATACGAGTTGCATTTATTTAGAATTCAAATAGAGATTCTATGACATTTATTTTGTATGCGCATACATAAAGTCACACACTTTTGTTGTGAAGTTTGTTTCATATTTTAGCAGAAGCAGCATGAATGAGGAGAGCGCTGACCTCTTGACAGATCTTTAGCCAAATCTGCCTTTAAGCCCTGATTCTGCTAAGTCATTTGCCAATCAGGTTTGCCCACTACATAGGAGAAATAACATCCAAGAGAAATGACAACCAGGGCTGCAGCGGCAGCCTCCACTTCCCGCCATCCATTGTGGTTAGCACTGAAGAAAATGTGCTTTAGAAAGAATAGTGTTCTGTTAAAATGGAAGAAACATTTGTTGCGTTAATCTCATTACTCTTTTTTCTGGGAAAATTAGCCCTTAGGCCAGAAAATCTCACGTCAAATATTCACAACAGAAGAAACAATCCAATAATAATCACAAGGGCTTTTCACGGTCATTTAGAATGTGTTTGTGGCTTTGCTGCAAATTCAGAGAGAGACCCGCTATCAGCCAACGATCTTCCACTAGCCCACTTTGCTGTCGTCTCGTTCAGTGACTAAATGGGTCATTTTGCAGATACCCCCACAAAGGCCCACTCTGTCACCACACAGGACTAGCTGGAAGACCCGTTGTCTGAGATCTGAGTTGTACAAAACCCTGATTCCATAATCCTTTGAATTCCTGCCTCCCCACTGAACATCGCTGAGTCTGACTCAGAGCCCAGCTCTTTGGCATCCCCCACTCCCCTCCCTCCAGGCCCCCGTGCTTCCTCTGCGCACGCAGCTCTGAAAACACGAGTCTGCGGTTGACCAAGCTGAGCACATGCCTTGGAGTTTACGAGAAGCGTTTGGCTGTGGTTTTCCTGAAGCAAATCAGCTTTCGGGATCTGCTCTTTCCTGGTGAAGTGACCTCAATTGAAAACCCAGGGCCTAGAAGAACCAGAAAGACCCAATGAAACACAGACAAGAAGCTAGAAGCTCACAGCTAAGGGGAAGCTCCTCCCCAAGAAGGGGAGTAAGTGAGCCACTTATAACAGAACTATTAAGGAAACAAAATAGGAGAGAGACACTCAGTTGCTGGGGGGGTTGGGGGGAGGGAGGGGAGGGTAAGGGCACAAAATGGAGTAGAAAAGGACACAAGGGACCACAGAGATGGATCACGGGTGAATTGGTGGTGGGGTACCCAAGGGGAATACAAAATGCAAAAGATATAAATAACAATAAAAATATATATATTTAAAAAAAAAGATTTCATGAAAAGGAAAAAAAAATGAAAGGATTGAGACTACTTTCAAAAGAAAAAAAGAGGCCTGAGGTCCAGGGCTACCAGGGCAAGACCTGTGTCCACTTCACCTCTCCGAGTCTTGTGCTTATGTCTCTGACATGTAGTTAAGCATATTCAGTCCAAGAAAGACAGACAGTCACAGAGAACTCACTCAGTGTGGGATAGCAGCAGACCCTGGCATCTCCAGGAGCCTCAGATTATCACCCAGAATCATCCTGTAAGGATGTTGGCCAGTCTTGCTCCTTTCTTCCAGACCTTTCTAGGCATAGCAGCTTTCTGCAACTGGAAAGAGATGTATGCACTTAGTTAGGACATAACTGAGGTTCAAAGGTCCCCCCTTTGGATGCTAGGTAGTATTTCTCCACTAGAAAATACTCCTGTATGGTCATTCCACTAAACTAGATTATTTCTAGTAAATGTTAGAGATACATGCATGTAGTTTTCATCTATAATTGGAGATGACTCACTTATATATGACAAATATACAGGTTTATATATAATTATAAATGTGCATAGCTATTGTATGGGTATATGTGTGTAACGTGCATATTTATTATAATACATAGAGAGATAGAGATACATAGATACTTTTATGTAAGTATGTATCTATGTATATCTACAGATTTATTTCAAACATTGGAGCCGTGGTGAAAAGAGGAAGCAAGCATTTAGGACCAACAGCAGGTGGGACAGCCAGTCACCGGTGTGGGTCAAGTCAGATTTAAGATGAGCAAAGGGCAAGTGACAGTCAAAAGAGCCCCAAAACCTGTGCACCCAAACACGGAACACAGTGAGGCAAGATGAAGTCATAGGTCAAGTGTTCTTCCATTGGCTCAGCCGATGGCCTTTCTTTGGCCCAATCATCTTCTGAAAATCATTGAGAATATCAAGTTAGAATGAATTCTTGTTTTTTCAAGAGGGTGCTATTTCCCCAAGCTTCTGTTTTCATTTGCTTGGATTTATAAATCTTAAATATAATGATACTTACCTCCTGGAGCTACTGTAAAGAAAATGAAAACATGAAACAGCCCCACCAAGGCTGCTTCTCACCCAGAGGCCTGCGCAAGCATCAATCGTTGGGCACACTGTGGCTGTAGAGGCTGGCTTTGATTATAAGACAAGACCTAGAAGATAAGCAAAAGTGGGGAGGGGGTTGTATGTCAGTCCTACCCATAGAAAGGGGTGACGGAGTGATGTGTGAATGAAAATGATGGAACTGACTTGGAGATTCTGGATTCTAGTCTGGCTCATCCCTCGTGAAGATACAAGGAGTCGATATACGTAAAATATCTGGAAGAGCGCCTGGACGTAATATAAGCAAGGCCAGCTGTAGCTCAAGCCTCTTAACTTTCTGAACCTCTTTTCCTTATAAATTACAAATCCGTACACCCATCTCACAAGGTGGTGACGGCGGGTTCGTGAGTATCATCCCTCAGGACGACATTCTGAAGTCTTTACAAATTGGCTGCTACCAATACTTTTTTGTTGGAGCCCGTTTTTCTACCAAAGTTGAAGAGAACATGTAACATCGTGTATATGTTATATATGTGATATATATCAGCAAAGAACTTATATCCAAACCCTGTATTCATCTCAGGAATGTGAAACAAATGCTACGTTAGGTACGCAGACATTGCCCTCACTTGGCCGCGACACGATTGGTTTTGACAGATACAGAGATTGTTTGGGGGATTGATTTAAAGATTTGGGACTATGAAAAGAATACCCTATTGTTAGATTAGAACCATGCAGAGATCACCTTCAGATGTCCATGGCAGTCACCAAAAACTGTGTATTATGTTGAGGAGAACTGACGTATCACCACACCAGGTCTCAGAAGCAGGCAGCCTGGCCCAGGCGCTCTGACAACTGACCTCTTGGTAAATTGCTCCGGAGAGTGTCCAGCCTGGGAGCGGCCAGTTTCGGTGTGGCTGGAACAGGGTATTATTTGTGGCAAATCTGAGCTGGGTTGAAATTCCAGCTGGTATTCTCGTTTCGTGCTTGATCTTAGAGAACATCATTCATCCTTCTGAACAAACCCTCATTTAAATTAGCATTGCAGGGCCTCCCTAGTGGCGCAGCGGGTTAAGTCTCAGTCTCTGATACTGTCGGCACCCACTGCAGCACGAGTTTGATCCCCGGCCAGGGAGCTTCCCACAGGGCGCAGCAGACCTCTCCTGTCTCCCGCTGCTCCCCTCAGCAGTGTACTTCAGTCTGTCTGTCTGTGCTGCTCCCCACTCTGTCTCTGGTGAGTCCTCTTAACCCCTGCACCTCTGGCCTGCACCCCAGCTCTTGTACACATAAATAAATAAATCTTTAAAAACTAAATAAATAAATTAGGATAATAGTGCATATTCCTTGCAGTCCTGCGCTGAGGTTGCAGTGAGACGACACAGGGACTGCAGCCAGAGCTACACCTGCATGCAGCAGGCAACATAGAGCCCATGCTCTCCCCTCCTCTGTTCTGTCAGACCTCATGGTTCTATGATCGATACACCAAAGTAGTGGTGTCATCAAACTCACAAGTCTTAAATTTGAGTTGGTTTTTTCATAAAACCTTGAAAATCAAATCTCATTCTCTTGATATATGAATTAGTAAAAAGATGTGTGACGTGGTCGAGATTATAGATATTCTGCAGGAGACACGTGGTTGACAGACTCCGCCCCCAAGCCTCTGGGTCACAAGCATCCCCAGCCCGGATCTGACCTACTTCTTGGTTTTTTCAGTGGAAACACATGTCTGTGACTTCAAAGGCCTTCAGTTCTAATAAGACAACAGCAAGAACAATCTACACCCCTGGCTACATTCTAAGTACCGAGAAACAGCTGACGTTGACTGTTCCCTCGCTGCTTCTTTCTCCTGCGGGCGTGACTGTACCCGTGCATTTACTCAGTAACTGAGCAGGATGACAGCAAGTCACATGCAGGACACTCTGCTAATCACTGTACAAAGAGAAAACGAAAATTCAGCCCAGGAGAGAAGTTACACTGATCAGATGGAGACAGGTGAGCACACAGATTTCAGCATCATCAAATGGAGTTCAAACCCCACGTGTGCGAGTTACCAGACGCTGTACTGGTCACGTGACTAAATCACTCTGGGTCTCTGGTTCCTACTCTACATTACCTGAAGAATGGTCCTTCATCCTCAGATATGTCATCAGCAGCCAATGCTATAAAGTGAAAAGAGAGTTCAGCCTGTTGTTGAAGTTCTCAGTCCCTCCAACAGTGGTGACTCTCGTTAATAGCCATCATTTATTATTAAAGGAGGTAGACGCAGAGTGTCATGTGGTTAACCTTCTGGATGATGGGCTGACGAGCTTCCTGTAAATGGTTAGATAGTAAATATTCTCAGCTTCGCAGGCTGCAGCCTCTGCGTCATGTCTTCTCCACCCCGCGGAAGCAGCTCTTCCCAGATGTGACTGCGTGGGGGTGCAGCGCTGCAGTAAAACTATAAACACAAGAGGGCCAGTCTGCGGGATGTTGTTTGCCAGCTGCTGTTTGGAGTCGTCAGTTATGGGAGCTCTGACGCCAAGGGATGAGCGGTGGTCAGTGCAACTAGGGTGTAGCAGGCAGAAGCAACAGCGGCGGGAGGAGGCGCGGAAGCAGCGGCAGCATGGGAGGGCGTGCAGCGGCTCGCTCGCCTTCTCCATCTCCCGTCCCCAAGTACTTGGGCCAAATAGCAACATGCAGGAGATGCTCAGTAAAAGGAAGGAGAGGATACTGCAGCAAAATACGCCCTGGACTTCCTGGAATTCGCTGTCCCCAGATCCTTGTTGAGTGACAACTTTTGAGCTCAGAATGGACAGGACGTGGTCTCGCCAAGAGCAGAATCCACAGCTAACAAGGTAACTGACTTAATGGAAGGAGAGAGACATTGAAGGGGAGAGCAAGCAGACAGAGCAGACGACACCTGTAAGTCAGGTGTACAGGAAACAGGCTGAGTCTGGGCTGTCAGAGGCCACCCACCCTTCTGCTCATTTTCTTGGGCCCCTGCCGCCTTCATTGGACAAGCTCGGCGATGGCCCTGCGGGTGAGAAGCGACGAGGGGCGGTGTCTCCCAGGCCAGGTGCAGGAGACCCTCCAAGTATGGGCAGGACCAACCAAGAGCCAGATGGACAGCCCCTCACCACCCAGCTCCGGACCACATTGCATGGACAGTGCCTCTGTCCACCTTGATGGCTGAACTGGCCCAAACCAGATGCACCTCTCAGAAAAGCTGCTCCATGAATTTAACTGCTTAAACGCACCTGAGTTGCCATGTGTTGCTTGAGATCAAAGCCACCTAGATGAGCCAGGCCGAGAGCAAAGGGTGGGTAGAAGGGAGAAAAGGAAAAAAGAAGGATATCAGACTCGGGAAAAAAAAACTGAGAACTCCGCATTTCAAAGCAAATGCCAGACTCAAGCAAAATGGCACTGAGCTTCAGACTCAAAAATAATACTTATCATTTGTTCTGATATGATGATTCAGTTTACTGTAGTATATCTATCACACACACACACACACACAGAGTTACAGATAGCTAACCCATCTGGTCAGAGGGCACCAAAACCACAAGCAAAAATGCACATTGAAAGCTACTTAAGAGGTTTTCTTCAAACAATGCTTAGCTGCTAATTAAATCATGGCAAACAGGTCTGTTCGCTTCTGTTGCTGAAAGGAGCAAAAAGCAAAAATCTATTCGTACTTCCCAATGCGTTTGTGCTGCTGTACCTTTAAAACAAGGCATTCTCCAGATAAAACCTCCAAACAGTCACCAAGAACAAACTTGAAATATGCACAAAATCAAAGGCTATTTCTACTTTTTCTCCTTTGTATCAAGAGTAAAAAGTTAAATTCTTTGTGTTCACCAAATAATTTTCAAATAGTTTACACAAAAAATTTCAGATAATAGATAATTAACTGAGCTGGGCGTCTTTTAATTATTAATGCCTTTAACAAATATGTCATCTTCCAATGCACTGAGCACACCGCTGTACTTCAAAACACTGTACTTTAATTGGCTTCCCATTGCTTAAAGAATTGTGTGCAAAGAATTATTATTAATCATGTAATTATGATGATTATGTTCCCATTTACTGTGGTGAAAGGAATGACAGACCTACCTCCCTAAGTTCTAGAAACTGCTATAGCAGAGCGCAGGCTCCACAAAGCCTCCGGCACAGCCTGCCGCAGGCCAGCGGTGCTAAGACGAGACAGATCCCACATCCATGCCTGGGTCTACTCTCCTGCACAAGGAGACAGAGGAGCATCCCCTCGTGACAGCAAAGATGGAGCGCGTGAATGCCTGGATGTGCTCAGACTACACCTGACACTAACAGCTGCTAATTAAACGTTCACGCGATCCCTAGCTCTATCATCGTCCTCACAGCCGCAATAATCTAACATTTCACACTGTTTCATAAGCACTTACATCTCATTCATTTCTCAGACCCGTCCTGTGATGTGTATCATTATCTTTATGAAATGGAAACCAAGACTCAGGTTGATGAGATGATTTGTGCAAAGTTATTCTCCTAGCAAAGAGAAAGGTCAAGGTCAAGGACTTCAAATCCACACCAGCCCTCTACCTAGACCTTACCATTCACCGGCATCTAGGACTCTCCAGCCCTTTCCTCTTTGCCTTCTTCCCTGATCCCTCCCACTCCGTCTGAATGAACCTCTGTGCTCAGCCCTGGCTGGACGGGAGCCAGCTTCCTGCCAAGAGGCTGGCATGAACGCCAACCCCTGCTCTTGGAGGGGAAGGAGTCCAGTGCGGGTCAGTGACCTCGGGGAATCCCCAGAACGCACATCCAGCTCTCGTGTCACTGTGCTAACGTGAACTCCTGCGTCACTCGCCAGTAAGACAAGGCCCGCCCCACAGGCTGCTCCGGGGACGGAATGAGACGACCAGAGACGGGCTCAGTGTTTGCCCCGCGTAGTAAGTGTGAGCGTGAGGTGTCGCCACATGGGACCCCTTCAGCGCCCCACTGGCAGAATTCCAATCAGCCAGATCCAAAATAATGCAGGGCCTCGTTTGCTGCAAATTATGGGGCTGACATTGGGCGTCGCCTAGCTCTGAGGCATTAGGGTTTGAGGAGAAGATCAGGAGGCAATGATTTCTTTTCGAGGGAGTATCCGTGGGCTCCTGCGTGTCCTCCTGAGAACCCACGAGGAGGACGGGGTGCTGGTGCTGACCTCACTGCTCCCTCCGGTTTCCGTTTCTGATTTCTCCGTGGTGAGGTGCAGGAGGGCAGGTGTGGGGGCAGGGGCCTTGTGTCGCCTGTTGGCAGACACACGACTGATGCTGTTCCCGCTGCCGGGCTTGCTCCAGAAGGAACAGAGGAGACGAGCTGAGCACGCCCAGTTTATTCCTGCAGAGGCACCTCCTAGGGAAATCACTGCCTGGCCATGAGAGAGGGCCCCAGGCCAGCGTTTGGGAATCTCAGGACCTTCAGGTGTGGGGGCGCCTCTTCCCCTCGCCTGGACTTGTCATTCCCTGCCCGGGGCCAAGCGTCAGCCTCCAAACATCTAGAGTCCTGTTAAGTCAAAGTTGAGTGAAAGACTAAAATGTCCAGACTGTTGTAATCATCAAACTCAAGCCTTATGCAAAATGGCACTCGTTTCCAGCCTGAGTCAAGTCAACTTCAGGCTCAGAAGAGACGACACTTGTGCTGTGTCTCGGAGGGCACCCGAGTCTTCCCCCTTTGAAGCCTCAGAGCGTGAGGATTGAGAAGGGACCAGCAGACGGCTCACCGCCCCCTCCCCCTCAGCCCGGGGCCTGAGGCATAGACCCCTCTCTTACCCCTTCCACACCGCGCAGGCCGCGGGTCGCCTCCCACCCTGCCTGCCGCCCACCGACCTCCCCACCCAGGGCTGATGGTCTTCAGAGTGGGGGAGGGGCCAGGTCCCCGACTAGGCAATCCACTGGGGTGCGGCCACAACTTGGTGGGGCTTTGATGTCTGCTTGGTCTCGGCTCATCTAATGTTTGCTTTAAGTTCTGCAATATGAATAATATATTAGCATAGTAGTACCTCCACATCGTTTATAAATAAACAAAGTTCCATCCTGCTGTTGTGTTTTAATTATTGTTGTATGCAGAAACAACCACATAAACAACCAGAACTCGGAAGAAATCTGGAAGTGTAGATGGCTCACCCTGCAAAGGCCACACCGAGACTCTCCTCTCTGGACCCCAAACTTCCCGTACAAAGTCCGGCCGTCTAGAACGGACAGGGGAGTGCATGAAATACACACACACTCATCGGGCACATGCCAGGAGCAAAGCTCTGCCCCAGGTTTATGTCAAAAGTTAGAGTATCACGGAGAAGACAGACAAGTCGATAGCCAAGCAGAGTAGGTGTGACAGGTGTTGCGTGTGGATTGCAGTTACGCTGCTGTGGCTGCAGAGAGCGTGATGCATGTTCTAAAGGTCAGGAGAAAGACGGGACTTCACAAAGGAGGCAGAAGTTGAACTGAGCCATCCAAGGTGAGTTTGCAAAGAGGGGAGAATGAGTCAGGAATATTTGCCATTCCCCATACCTTCCAGGAAACACCGCCAGGTCCCTGGCGGGTCTAAATAAATGGTCCTCTCTTCTAAACGGCATTGGTTGTCGTTTTAGTTATTACTAATAAAGGAAAAATGATTTTTAACATCTGCTACTCAAAACCCTAAAGGCTAGAGGGTTTCTGGTCCAGTTTGATTTGTAGTTTTGCAATATTAACAAGACTCCAGCTTCCTTTCCTCTGCCCCTGCCGTGGTTTCATCGTCACGGTGTATTTCTGCCAGAGTCGACTACGGCCACCCCACCCTCCTACGGACAACCTCGGCCCGCAGCTTCCGGGGCAGGGTGGGCCTCTGGTCCCGCACCCTGCCCTGGACTTCCATCCCCGGCCCAGCTGTGCCAGCGCAGGCTCACGGCCTGATCGCACGTCAGAGGCCAGTGCACGTGCCTGACTCCTGGCTCGGGGGGAGTGAGCTTCTCCAGAGCCACGTGGGCCCCAGGGAATGAGAGGTCTCAAGAGGAGAAAGTGGGGACATGGACCTCAGCGGCCAGCAGGCGCCTGCCTGGTCATCCACCCCACTCAGCCATGGACAGAGAGGACATTCTCTGCTTTTGCACATTGGCAGAGAAAGCTTATCTGGATTGTTTTAAGTCCTCTGAAGTTCACAGTTTTTCTGTTTCTCTCTATTTCACTTCACCCCTGAGATAAGATAT
The DNA here is from genome assembly GCA_004024925.1 of Scalopus aquaticus. Classification (NCBI taxonomy): domain Eukaryota; kingdom Metazoa; phylum Chordata; class Mammalia; order Eulipotyphla; family Talpidae; genus Scalopus; species Scalopus aquaticus. The sequence continues at coordinate 37,598 of PVIJ01011487.1, forward strand.
TTTCACTGGAGACACACCAGCTAGCACAGCTCAGTGGGTAAGAACTGGGCTTGCTTTGTTTTTACTTCTTTCTGGTTTTTTTTTTTAACTTGTTAGAAACTTAAAACTTAAGTAACTAGGTCACTGTTTTATTCTCTGCCTTCCGTGTCTGATGATGATACTATTATCCTTCCCTCTGAGAGCAGAGATTTTCTTTCTCTTGCAGAAAGCTAGCCCGAGTTTCTGGACAAAGCACGAGGGTGGAGAAGCCACCTTGTTAGACAGAGCTTGGCCTGGAAGATACTTGTACTTTGTGAGGAAATGAAAAACATCCCCCAAGCGAAGCCAGCTGGAACCATCTCACCCCAGTGGAAGCTAAACCCAGCTGTAGGGGCTGGTATTGTCCTGAATCAAATTCCTACCCTTGAACTTGGGTCTCCCCGTCACAAAAAGGCCTCACAGTTTCCATTTTGGAGACTTGTTTAGTATGCCAAGCACCTAGTTTTCTCCTTTATTCCATTCTATTCTTAGCCCAAGCATGCCTGACATTCAATAAATATTAAATGTGGCAGTAATGATGATGATGGCCATGTAAATAAATAAAGAGAAATAAGCCTTTTAAGCTTGTCCAGATTATCTGCACTTGTGACCCCAGAATAAGAGAAAAGCCACGACTTGGGGCCAAGCAGAGCGCCTCTGAGGGCCTCCGTGTGCCACCAAGGCAGCCTCAATTCTCCAAATTCAAAGACAACGCTCTAGGGAGCAGGGGAGTGCCGCGAACTCGGGCCGGCCAGTCAGGCTAACAGCGCCTTTGGAGGTGAAAACAGCTTCGCTGGCCTCGGGGCACCCAGACGGAGCCCCGTTCTCTCTCTAGCGCAAGCCCCAGTGAGGCAGCACGGAGCTCAGGACGCCGCTGGCTGGAGCGCCTCGTGGGCGGCGAGTGTTTTCACAATAACCACAGCTCACGCATGTGTGCACCTCTGGCCAAGGCACAGAGCTGGGAGCGCAGCAGGCCTTGCACGTTGTTAATATGCAAAGGAGGTTTTTTAGATTGACGTTTGCAAAAGTAGAACATCTCGGCATCTGGAGAGCTCAGCCACGGCCACTACCATGTCTTGAGAACAATTTGAGGCAGGAATTGCAAATCGCGTTCATCTTGCTTGCGAAGGCCTGGGATGGAGAGTCAGGTGGGCAGGAGTGAGGAGGGACCCGCCACGAGCAGGAGGGAGACGCAGGACCCCGGGGCCACAGGGCAGCCACCCACGTCCCAGCCATTCCCACCCACGGTGGCGGGGCAGGTGCATCAGAGAAGACGGCAGAGACACGCCACGCCCTTGGCATCGGGAGACACCGCGAACCTCAGCGGGGCCTCTTGGAGTGAGACCCTACAGATCGTCTGCTGCGTCCGGCTTCCTGCACGGTTCCATACGTTTGAATTGACTAGTCTTTTTGTAAATGGTCAAGAGAAAGACACATATAAAATCCCACGGTCCGGGGTGATCTGAGGATTTTCAGAATCTGCCCACATATACCCCACGCAGCCCACACTTGGGGCTCCCCCAGCCCGGGCGCATTTAGGTTTTGTTTTTTTTTTAAAGATTTATTTATTTATACATACAAGCTGGGGTACAGGCCAGAGGCGTGGGGCAGCGAGAGGGTTCACCGTGGGGAGCAGAACAGACAGATCAGAGATACACTGCTGAGGGGAGCCTCGGGTGAGGCAGCAGAGGTCTGCCGCACCATGTGGGAATCTCCCTGGCCGGGCATTGAACTCGCATCGCGCGCCGCGGACAGCTCCGCAGCGCAGCGCCCAACCGCTGCGCCACCAGGGAGGCCCGCATTTAGGTTTTCTGAACTAAAGGACAGACCTCATTGCTGCCAGTCCCTGACATTTTGCATCTGGCAAAGCTGCACTGAACTGCTTTGGCACAAGACACAAACTACAAATCCTGGCCCAGAATCACCCCAACCCCTCACTGCACACTGAGACCCCGCCCCTTCCGGAGCATCCTCGGACCTGCAGACCCACAGCTACCCACTCGCCCGCTGAGCTCTCTCTGCTCTCGGGCGACATCAACTGTCTCCTGCGCCCTTGGCGGGGGCTGAGTTCGTCCAGCAGGGAGCTCCAGCAGGAGACTGGAGGAAGCAGAGAGGGGGCCCCTTCCCCCCAGTGAGGTGCCATCAGCGTAGCCACCATCCTGGCCAGATCACCAGAGCCCGCTCTACACGCAAACTTCCAGCCCCCAGTAAGCTCTGTCCTCACCTCCTCAGCCCGGGGAGGTAATGGGGCGGTTGCTGCTAACTTGTGTCTTTGCACTGCCCTCTGGGGTGCCTTGTGCCTCCAATTAGTCTCCTCGTTCACGCGAACCCTGCTTCCATCACCCTAATTTCATGTGCCATTTCTTCCCCTTCAACACACTGGAAAACGCGCTCTACCCTATGGGGGGAAGCATTTTTTTTTTTTAACGTTTGCTGCACACCCGTGTGTATAAAGCACTGGGTGAAACCAGGACGCACGTCGCAGGTACATGCCCCGTGTTCACTGCGCCCGTCGGGGCCAGTCTCCACCTTCTGTACCTGAGACTTCTCAGAGGCGGAGAAGCCACGACTCCCTCGACGCTGTGAGAGGAAAGAACTGCGGAGCTAAGAGCTTCGATCTGCGCGGCGTGCAGGCCCTGGGAGACAGGGACAGACAGACAGACAGCGCATCCGAGTTCCGGGATCGCGCGCATCTGGGCGCGCCCACCGCACCGAGGCGCTGGCCCCGGCCTTGCGGGGAGTCTAACCGTCCTGGACACACCCCGGCTCGTTCCCTGGCCCTGGGGCGCTTCACCTCTGTCCGCCACCCCAAAGGGGTTCAGTTCTTCGCTCAGCAGTTTCCAACTGGTGGTGCTTTTGCCGCCTCCTCCAGGGGGCACTTGGCCATCCGGGCTGCATTTTTGGATTGTCCACTCGGAGACAGCAGACACTATTGTCCAAGGCCGAGGACAGTCCCCGCAACGCGAGGTGTCCCGATTATCAACACGAGGTTGAGAGACTCCGTGGCCAGGTCCACGGCGGAGACCCCTCCCCGACGCCTCCCGACCCACCTCCTCCTTTTGGCTGCCAGTCTTAGGATCCTAAGGATTTGAGCTTGGCCATTTACTTGCCCTAGTTATTTAAATGTTCTGAGCCTCAGTTTACCTAGAAACATACTCAGCCTCACTTGGCTTTATTTCCTCATCTTTAAAGATTTCTTACGAAAATGTCTATCACGTTCACCACTGAGCTTGCAAAAAAATAAAAAATAAACAAACAAATAAAAAAAAACATTAGCCACAGTCCTGTCGAGCAGGAGAGAGAAGACATCTCTTCCTCCTCATGGTTAATGAGAGTAAACACGTTTAAACAGTCAGTTCTCATTACACAAATCAAAACGCTCCTTCCGACTCCTCAATAAACGCCCGGCAGAGGGTCTGCCTCCCAGCCTCCAGTGCTTCTGTTTTACATGTTAAAATAAGGTCCCAGCCTACAGAATCTGTTTTTCTCCCCCTTCTTTTTTAATAGCTGTGTTTCCAGCTGGTTTTATTTAAGGCTATGCTTTTGATCTCTTTTCAATTCTGGGCCTCCGTCCAACTTGGCTGTCAATATTTCAAAAGCTCCCTGGGAGACAGCCAAGCCTAGAAGCCCACCCCTTGCCAGCCAGGAGAGCTGGGCTGTCCCTCCTGAGAGTGTGATGAGCGCTAGGGGTCCAGCCGCATGCCCACGCTGGGACTGCCAGGAAAAGTGTCATCCCTTCATGAGAGCGCCCGGGCAACTGAGACTCACAAAATAGTAGAGCTAGATGGAATTATGTCATTCACCCAGTCCCACAGGTTACGGTTACCAATGAAAATATTGAGATGCAGAGAATAGAAGTCTTCCTCAGAGGTCTGTTTTCTGACTCCCTCCAGCCCTGCCTGGGTCCACAGTGTTAAGCTGCTACAGCAGGGCAGGGAGGGAAGAAAACTGTTCTTTTGCCTCTTGCCATTTTTTCCTTGCAGTGAAGCATTTGCTAAGTACTCTAGGTGCTTTCAACCTAGCTCATCCCTGCTCCTCGATCCCTCTGCTCCCAGACCTCAGTGCCATAGAGGATTTTCTCCTACACTGGTTCTTGCCATTCCTTCCATCCAGGGTCAGCCAGCAACCACTCCCAGGGCCTGGACCAAACTTGACATCAGGATGCTGGATGCTGCCCCCTTAGCTCAAGTGGCCCTGATTCTAGCCCAAGTCCTCGGCCACTCACCCAAATGACCCCTCTCCAGGAATTAAGCCTCGCCTGTCCTCCGATCAGCTCCCCAGGAAGCAGCTCCTTTTTCATTATCAATCCCGGGGATCCTCCCATAATCTCTTCATGCCCTACTCATTTTACTGCATAAAACTGACTACACAAAATTATATTTATAATTCTGCCTGGGAAAAATGCCACGAAGGTCAAGAGTAAATTGATGAACTGGGAGATACATGTCCAGGGCATCTCAAAATGAATGCTCATGTTCTAAACATGGGATGATCTCCTAAAACTCAGTAAGACATAAACAATTACCAAGGAAGTAATAAAAAAGTGATTAAAGGGTGTGCATAGGACATTTTGAGACAAGGAGATAGAAGCCTCCTAACAATGAAAGTTCCCACAATTACTACACTTAAATTGAAGCGACAAAGACTATAATCTATAAAATCTAATTTATATGCAAAGATCTATAAGTTTGATAATACCCACATGTGGAGAAATACTTTAATTCATTGCTGATAGAAACTTACATTGGTACAACTTCAAAGAAAATCGGTTAGCAATTCCTATTAAATTAAGTCCAAATAAATTTTGACTTGGCAATTTAAGTGTTAGGAAGTTACTGTACAGATAAGCTTTCACTTGGGTGAAATGATGATGTCCAACAATATCCCATGTTCTGTTTATTTCACAGCAACATATTGGAGATGATGTTTTCTATTGATGAAAAAAACTGATGGACTAAATCCAGATGCCACCTTTCAAGATTATATGAAGCAACTGTTCAAAAGAACGAGCCAGCTCTTCTTGCTAGTTTGGCACAACTTAAAATACACATTTTTAAGTGGGAAAATGTAGGTGCAGAAGCATCAACATGTTTTTTTGTGTGCTGCCACTGGGGGAGAAAATCTTAAAGTCCCACGTGTGTGGTTTTAGATGCAGGAGATTGAGATATCACGTGAGAACCTGTGCCCCAGAGAGAGGACTGGGGAACCCAAACCCTACATGAGGGAGTCAAGGGTAAGCAGTGGCTTTTCTCGCGTTTTCTATTGTCCTTCTGACTTATAAAACATGTGTTATGTACCCCCCAGATGAAGTCAAAGCGGGAGGGAACCTGTGTACGGAGGCGGAGGATGACGGGGAGGTGGTAGGGGGTGGGGTGGTAATGTACATCTGAACAGGTGAGCCTATTCCCCTAAATCAGAGCCAACGTTATAAACCAACCTTGCCTCAGTTTAAAAAATAATACCATTTAAAATTAAACAAGAAATTGGTAAACTGAAGAAAAAAGATAGCACCCGATGGCTTTCTTTCCCGCCACCCCGTTTTCATCCTCTGCATACCACGAGCTGCCCGCAGGCGCCGTCTGCCTGTGCTGATACGGAAGGGAGCTAAGGGAGGGGAGAAAGGATGTGCCTTCATGCAAATTAGAAATAGGGGTCTCCCTGAGCGGATGCACCCCCACCGCCAGGGCACACTTTATCACGTGGGTTCCAGTTTCTGCCCACACGCGGCCCTTGGCCAGGTCACGCTTGTACAGGGGAAAAAATGCCAAAGTGTTGCAAAAAGCGTGCACAAACGACTACCTCTCTGGCTTGGATCTGGTTTTCCCTGAACATCTAGAGCAGTGTCTTCCACGTAGAAGCTCCGTGTGTGTTTGCAGATGGATAGACACACGACAGCAAGGCTGGCCTTACTGGGAACATAAAGCACTAACTGGGAAATCCCTTCCCTGTGGAAAGCTGAGGCGCACCCACAGCAGTGATTTTCTGCCTCTTTGGAGTGGTTGTTTGTAATGGTCAGGGGCTTGAAAACCACTGTGTCATTTTTGTTAATTGTCAGTTGTCCTAGGAGAGTAGGTCTCTCTCTACTACCCGACCCTGCCCAAATCTAGAACTCTTCCCTATATAGGATACTGAGGTGCAGACATAGTATACCATTTGTAGCCATAGGCTTAAAACTTGATTTGTATTCAGCTCAAACCAAGAGCTAGAGACAGAAAACCTTTTGAACCTGTAAAAGGATAATATAATGGGATTGTCTTGAAAAACATTTTTATAGGTTTATTATAGATAAGTCTGCCCATCAACCAGAACACTCTAAGCCTGTTATAATATGGTATTCTGTTATAAAATTGCCCCTAGATATTAGAGGAATATATGTGACTTAACTTTCTCTCGTGAACTTTCTATTATGATTTCCTTCACGTTGATTTTCCCTTCATATCTCTTGTTACTTTTATTTTTGTTGTTTTGTTTCCATTTCTTGGCGATTTGACATCTGGCAATACCATCTTTACCGCGCTCACAACTTCTGATTTTATTTCTCCTCATAACAATAAGCAATTATCAGGAAAAATCATAAAGCCAAACTGGTAAGGAATATAAGGTTTCAATTTAGCAATGTGAAATTCATAATCTTTTCTTTGCAAGCCATAAAATAGCTCAATATTTCTCCTTTGGAATAAATATTTCTCCCAGAATGAAAGTCCAAGCGGGCAGCCTGTTAACTCGCCTCTGGATGGGAACTACGACCCCACAGGGGAACAAGTGTCCTGAAGAGAAGGACGCCCCGGAATTAGGGTCAAACACCTCGATTTTCATTCTGAGTCTCATTTACCAGCTATCAAACCTTCGACAAGATGCTTAATGCTATTGAGCCTCATTTCCTTCATGACATTAGAAATGATTATTTTCAACCTGCAAGACTTTAGTGAGAACTTATTTATTCTTTGCAAAACATTTATTGAAAGTTCATAAGCATTATACAACTGGTGAGAATAAATTATTAAACAAGGAACAGATAAGTCTAGGGTATAGAAGGCATTGATAAAATATGAAAGAAAGATCACTGGAAGGCCGACTTGAAGAGACTTTAAACATATTTGAGACTTAAAGCCTAAATATTTTAAGACATTGAGGGAAAGGTGAATATATAAGCAAGACCTTGAAAGATAGAGAAGAACTCTTGAGTTCCCAAGAATAGTAAACAAGCACATTTATTCCGGCCTCCCTGGTGATACAAGGGATTAAGTCTCAGCACTCTGAAGCTATCTGCAGCATGATCACAAGTTCAATTCCCAGCCAGGGAGCTTCCCACAGGGCACAGCAGACCTCTCCTGCCTCCCCGCTGCTCCCCTCAGCAGTGGATTTCAGTAGATCGACGACGAGGGGATGAATTTCTGTTGCTTTCACACGTCCAATCTATGGCACTCTTTCTGCAGCCCCAGGAAACTGACACACAGGTCTGCATGGTATCGAACTATTTTAGGAAAGGGAGTCACCTGCAGTAGGAAAATAATACCCATGCTGCATGCACAAAGGACAAGTTATTTTATGGACTTGACGGATATCGTGGAGAGGGGCAGGATGGACGTCAGGGTTCCCATCCCTGTGTCCTTCTTTCTATCCGAACGACCGGTCCATAGAGCCCACGCAGTGGAAGGGCGCCGAAGGGCCGGGAGGATCAGCTCCATAAGCGCTTGCAAGTTCGCTACAGCTCAGGGTTTCTGGGAGCCCTGCTGAGGAGGCCAGAGGGAAGAGTTCCCCGACCCTCCCCCAACCTCCCACCGCCCCACCCCCACCCCGGACTTCTGATGTTGGTTCGCTGGAACTGGCAGGATGGGCCGCTGCTCGAGAACACAAACTTGACTCTGGAAGGCAGACCCCGACTCTCCCCAGAAGCGTGACTCCTTTGAAGAGGTGTGAGGCGCGGAGTGGAAAGAGGTAAGTCAGGAACGCCCCCTCCCACACACCTAGGACACGCTGGAAATTCCCTTTTCTCTGCAAGCATCAAAGAAGAGGACAGGAGTTCTGTCTAATAATAACGGATCTTAAGTACCACGCTAAGAGATTATACTTCCACTCAGTCGCGAGGATTACTCCTAGCCTGGGAAATTTGCATTTCCATAATGTTGTACAGCAGTTAATAGTACCCCATTGGGAAGAGATAGTTATGGTGCTTCTTAAGTCTAATTACAATGAAGCCTAAGCCAGAAAGCTATATATGAGAAAGTGTTTGAATTCCAGCCAATGCAATATTTAATATAGCAAAATTCCAACCACAAAATAAAGAAGAATGCAGACATTCCCACGGTCCCTTTAAAAATGAATTTTATTCTTCCAGCGAAATCACAAATTTTGTCCTCAGACTGTCTGCATCTAAATTCTGACTCTGAGACTTAGGAATCAGATGATCCTATATTCTATGTACAATATTATCTATCATATATTTATATATAAAACACAGATACATTTTGTAATTACGTGTCTTTGATGGAGATATTAATATCATCAGTAACATGCATGGACCTTCCTTCCTGCGCAATTTGATGCATTTTGACAAATGTGTCCACTGCTGTAATAGCAGCCACAGTAAGATCGAGAAACTTCAATCACCCCCTTTGCAGTCGAATCTATCAGCTTGCCAGGACGCCACCCCACCCATCCTACCCCACCCCACCCCACCCACTCCAGAGTCCATTGTTTTCTTGATTGCAGGCCCCATAGATCTGTATTTCCTGTTCTTGAACTTCACATAAAAGGAAGCAGAAAGTTTGATGCTTTGGAGTCTGCCTCGTGTGTCCACCATGTGAGCTCTGGCGGGTGGTGTTTGTCCATTCCGCTCTTAATGGACAGTTGGATTGTTTCCAGGAGTTTCTTGGCTATTATGAATAAAACTGTAATCAATACTCTTGTACAAATCTCTGCTACAGATGTATGTTTTCATTTCTGTTGGGTAAATATCTAGGGGAGAAATAGATGATTACAAAGTTGGCATATATTTAACATTATAAGAAATTGCTGTTGGGGCCTTCCTGGTGGTACAAGGGGTTAGGTCTCAGCACTATGGACTATCTCTTCATATGCTTATGAAACATTCACATGTCCTCTTTTTTTGTTGCTTTATTATAGAATGGCAGGATTTTTCATGTATTAAAGATACAAGTTCATTGACAGATATGTGATTATCAAGTATTTTTTTGTATTTGTAGCTTGCCTACTCATTTTCAAGATTGTTATTTGATGACAGTGAAAGTTTTCATATTTACATGACTGTCAATTGATTCTTTTTCCTTTTATCATTATTGCTTCCTGAATGCTAAGAAAACTATCTACAAGGATGTCTTCTTCTAGAAACTTTAGAGCATTAACTATTACATCCAGACTTCTGATCTGAAGTTACATGTGTGGTGTAAGGTAGAGTGTCTTATTTTTATTTCCTACAGTTATCAATGTTTTCCAGCTTCATTATTGAAAACATTCCTCATTGAATTTGATATCCTAATCAAAGATCAATCACTGTTTATTTCTGCACTCTATATCTGATTTCTTTCTGGAGTACTTACTATGGTGTTCTATTGATTTAGTTGTCTATATTTATATCCCTAATACACTGTCTTAATTACAGTGGTTTTATAATGTCTTTTTTTTTTAAGATTTATTTATACAAGCTGGGGTAAAGGCCAGAGGCGTGGGGCGGTGAGAGGGTTCACCAGAGACAGAGTGGGGAGCAGAACAGGCAGATCAGAAACACACTGCTGAGGGGAGCAGCGGGCGAGGCAGGAGAGGTCTGCCACACCATGTGGGATTCTTCCCAGCTGGGCGTCGAACTCGCATGGCTGCTGCCGATAGCTCCACAGTGCAGCGTTCAACCGCTGCGCCACCAGGGAGGCCCCTTTATAATGTCTTAAAGACAGATCATATATGTTCTCCTACCTTGTTCCTCTTTTCCAAGATAAATTTTATTGTCATCTTGTCAGTTTTTACAAAATTCTCATGAGAATTCTATTGGAATTGATGAATCTCTAGATTAATTTTGAGAGGATTCACATCTGTATTGAATCTTCCAGCCCAAGAGCATAGGATTTTTCTTCATTAATTTGGGTCTCTTGAAAAATATTTCCCTTAACAATATTTTCTGACTTTCAGCACATAGATCTTGTACATCTTTTATTCCTAAATATTTTATTCCTAGATATTTTTAATGATAGTTTAAATGGCATTAACTATTTTTAATTTTAGATAAGAACTTCTGATCATATATGTTTCCTTAAGTTTTCTCCTAATCTATAGATTGCCTTTTCATTTTGTTGCTCGCTTCCTTTGTCATGCAAAGGAAAAACCTTTTTAGTTTGGTATCAATTCTTTTGTTTCTGTTGTTGAGCTTTTGGTGTTGTAGCCAAAAAGTCACAGTCAAAGCCAGTGTCAGGAAACTTTCTCCCTCTGTGTCTTTCAGAAGCTGCACGGTTTCAGGTATTTCATCTAAGTTTTAATCATTTTGATTTGGTATTTGTGCATGAGGTAAGTCACAGGTAGATTTTACTCTTTTGCCTATGAATACCCATTGTGTTGGTAACCTCATCTATTAAAGAGACTATCCTTTCTCCACTATGTGTTCTGGTGTCCTTGTCAAAAATAGGTTGGTTTATTTCAAGGCACTCTTTCCTGCTCCATTACTCTGTGAATCTGTCTTTATGCCAGTAAGGTATGTTTTGAGTACTACAGCTTTGTAATATAATTTCAAATCAAGAAGTGTGATGCTTCCAACTTTGTCAAGCAGAACTCAACAAAGGCTGGTAGGGAACTGGTGTATGAACACCCAGCACCAAGCCTTGACTAGGATGATTCCAAGCATCTTCTAGTCTGGCTGCCCAAGCTTCCCAGAGGAATTAATCTCTGGTTGCCCCAGGGGACACTTGCTTCCTGCTCTGGCACCACATTGGAATTCTTCCTGCCTTCCTTCTTTGCTCTTCTATCAGTGTTTCCTGGGATCAACCTCAAGTGATGATTTCACTTGAATCTTTGTCTCAGTGTTTACTTTTGAGGGAACCCAGGAAGCATCCATGTGCTCAGAAAGGTCCTCAATGCCGCAGTCTCAAAGAGGAGCATACAGAAGTCTTAGTTCCTTCCAGGTCGGGAACATCACAGCCCCAGGCACTGAGGGACAATGTCTCACCTGATGTTCTTTTCTGGAGCACCCCCCTCCACCCCACCCAGGGCATGGATTTGAAAAGACATTTATTGAATTACACTTCTGGTTAAGTCCAGGACTATCCAATCTGATGGGACAAGACAGCCCACAGGGACACAGCTTTTTCAAGCTGTTGTCCAAGACTTTTTAAAAAAAGATTTGTTTATTTACGCAAACAAGCTGGAGTATGGGCCAGAGGTGTGGGGGTTGAGAGGATTCACCAGAGACAGAGTGGGGAGCAGAACAGGCAGATCTACTGAAACACACTGCTGAGGGGAGCAACGGGGAGACAGGAGAGGTCTGCTGGGTCCTATGGGAAGTTCCCTGGCTGGGGATCGAACTCATGCTGCAGTGGCTGCTGACAGCTTGATAGTGCTGAGACTTAACCCCTTGCGCCAACAGGGAGGCCCCCAGCCATCTCTTTTGTGAATTAGGTCAACTGGTTTAAGTCTCAGTCCCTCACAATTGATCTCACCGTTCAAAAATCAAAAAATTACAGCACTTAGAATAGGAAGAGACAACAGAAATCAGCATCATTGTTCTATAAATGAGAAAGTTTACCAAAGGCCACTGAGCAATTTGTCTGCACTCAAACAGACATTTGCAACAGGACAGGGAATAGAATCTTGCTTTCCTCGACATCTCTCTAGTGCTCTCAATGCACTGCAAAGAGAATATTGGGATAAAAGCAGCTTGTAGTCTGTGAAATACAATAAAAATTTGATTAGAGAAGCTGAAGACAAGTTACATGTTCATTCAATAAACATTTTGACTGCTTATTATGTACTAGGCAGTGTTCTAGAAGCAAAAGGAACACAATTGAAAAAATATCTCCACTTTCGTGGAACTTACATTTTAGTAGGTGAGACAGATCGTAAATAAGCTCAGATATAAATAAAGTAGTGGCGTGTTATATGCGTTAGGTGCCACAGTAAGAAATCCTGCTGAGAAAGAAGGGATCCAAGAAGAGGGAATGGGAAGGATAGATTTAAAAGGTTGTTCAGGAAAATTCTCAACCATGCAGCAGCCTCTGAACTGAAATGGATTTGTTTCATGCTGGATGGGTCTTTCCTCCCGCCTCTCCTGACCAATGTCCACTCTTTCTTTGTGACTTTCTCAACAAGAACTTCCGTGACCTATCAGCAACCCAAGTAGGCTCTGTCAGTCCTAGAGTATGTAGTTGTCAGTCACACCATCATAGTTTGAAACCTTATATTTGCTTATTTTTAGTGTCTCTGTCTTCGCCACGAGTCAATCATTCTTATTAGTGTCAGGTACAGCGCCTGTTGTTTCAACATTATATCACCAGCACGTGGCTATTAATGGCCTCACAATAGGCTTCAAGTGCCAGTTCAGTGGGTTGTCTGGTGGGTGGCTGGGTGGGTGGCTGGAGCTGAAATGGGGAGAAACTAGCACAAGTGTGGTTGACAGTCTCCAAAGGCAGTGCTGTCACGCTCTCCCCGCCCTGTAGCGCTGCGGTGGACAGGAATGTGGACGCTGGGTTTCAATCCCTCTGTTCTAGATGGGTCTTCGTGACTGGCTTCATCAAAGTAACCTGGCAGAAGTGATACCTCAGGACTCCAGGAGCCTGACAACACCTCCTGTGCCCTTCGGAACTCGCCGTGAGAGGAGCAGCTGCCATACTGGAGTTCTGAGTGTGTTGGGAGGTCCGTCTTGTGAAGAAGCTTCGGTGAGGCATGAGGGTCACACAAAGGGAGAGAAACTTGACCAACATTCACGTGGCCCAGCCCAAGTGTCCAGTCCGCTGTCCTCTGTCTACAAGAACTAGAGCAAGAGCTGCTTGGCTGAACCCAGCGGGCCACAGAGCCATGGAGACTCAGAAATGATTGTTTTGAACCACTAACCTCTAGAGCATTCTGTTCCGTAGCAGTGGATAACCAGGCCCTCTCAAAAAAAAATAACATGTTGAGAAGTTGATCATGTCGTCTGAAACCTGAAATTGAAAAGGTAGGTGTGAAAGGACCCATTTTATAGATGAAGAAAGATGATGACCATCAGTGAGGGCCATCGCCAGGACTGGAATCCAGGCCTAGAACTAAGAGCAGGAGCTAGAAGAGATGACAAAGGGCCCTGCACCTTCACAGCCCACCCCCCTTCTGAAAGGTCGCTGAAGCCAGCAAGGCGCGTCAGTCCGTCAGACTTCACCGAGCCCAGCAGCCCTTCCCAGCCACCGGGCTTGTCTACTTGCTAGAGTTTGAACGAAAATCCGAGTCGTCTGTGCCTGGAATAACAATCACCTCAGCCTCCCACTCTTCACAGCTCCACACCTGGGAAATCTCTGCTCAAACTCTTGGGTCCTTCTAGCTGCTTTTGGACTTGAGCCAATCATTTAGTAACTACCAAGAAGCCCAACTGAGCAAAAAGTTCAAAGCTACTTCCTGTTAATTAGCCCAGACAGTTTCAAGGGTCCCAGCTGTGCAATTCATTTTCATGTGCAGTATCCCCAATTAGGCCAACTCTGTCTGAAATTTCTGAAGCCAAAACTTGGGAATCAGTGGAGAGATGCACCAAGCTAACATGAGGTCAAGGTAGAGTTTCTTTCGAGGCTCCCCCAAGACAGCGCATCAAAATCACTTACCAGAGGAAAAACTGTATGTCGTGGATGTTATGAAAATAAACGATCCGTCCTTGAGAGGGATTATCAGTGTTAAAAAAAACACCTGATCATTTCTGTGAATTGTGCAACCTAAAGGAAATAGTGAGGGTCTTTCCCTGGCTTATCTGACCCCTCTTCTAGTATTTTGAAATACACTGTCCATCAATGACAAGGTGTCCTTTCTTTTCATTTTGGTCAAAAGCTCCACATTGGTTAACCAATCAAGCAATACATTCAGCGCTAAGCATCTGCCATGGAAGTGATATTTCTAAAGGAAAGTGGTCCTGTTTCCTGCATAAACTATGTAGAAGGCACATTGATTGCAGTGCCTGCCGTGCCAACAGCCCTTTGGAAAGGAAACTGCCCACCCACAGGACCTAAAGGAGCAGACAATGCCAAGAGACTTGGTCCATTGACCACGTCAGCCCGTGGGCAGCCGATACCCTGACATCCTGCATTTCAGTGAAAATACAGATGAGTTGTCCAATCCTTTCTCTCTGCAATTCAACCAAGCATTTGAGGCAAAAACAGTCCTAGCAATAGAAGTAGCTGCTCAAAGCCTAGCAAATAGAGAGGTTCCAGAGAAGACATGCTGTTCTTTAGTGAACCAACGTGACGAGTAGTCTGTGAAACAGAAATATCAATAAAGGGTGAGCAACGCCAGCTGGTAGCTGAGGAAACTGGAGTGGATGTGAAAGGTGGACTCGCCCTGAGAAAGGAGATGAAACCACACAGCCTGGAGAGGTCAGAGAAGAGAGCAGCTGCTCCCTGGCCCTGCCATGGCTCCTGAAGAGTCCCCCACCTTCCAGATCCTGGACCAAGCCTGGTTCATGTGCATCTTCACAACTCTTCACTTAAGATGACTGGAGTGAGCTTGACCCCAGATTAGCTGGCTCTGTGCTCTGCGCTAGAAACCACCCTGGGCCCCAGCGTAGAGACAGGCAGGAGAGTCGACTGCAAGATTTGGCACCTCCGAGGGGCTGGACGTGACACTGATGCAAATGCTGCTGGGTGCTCCAGGAAGCTGGAGAGGCAGCTAAGTGGCCCAATGCGATGTTTGCATCTGGAATACAGAAAAGCTTCTTGAGCAGAGTGAACCTTGCGCTATTGTCACATGAAATGCTGGGCCGTCTTCCTGACCTCTCTGAAGCCTGCAAGTCTCAGCCCAGAAAACCCTGACACTGTCATTCCTGGGGGACTTCTGGGCTCCTGCATGGTCTGTAGCATCATCCGCATGGCTGCTGAATGCTCAGACAACCGCCACCCCGAGGCCCTTGTCTACCTCTCTCTAACAAAGTTGCTTCAGAACAGAACGTTTCTCTCCGACTGCCCCTCCAGAGACCATTGGATAGGAAAATTTTCATTGCTTTTCTTTTGCTTTTTACCTACCACTCCCTGGAACAGATTGAAATTCCTAATTTTTTTGGTCTCAAATTAATAACAATCTCGGTTTTACCTTAATAGCAATATACATTTTGGTACACGATCTGAAAAAAAATGAGACAAGAAACAGTTTCCAACCCAGAGACAGCCAATATTAACATCCTAATGTTCCTTTTCCGACTGATTTTTCCATGAATATATTTATTTGTAGACAATCTGATATTTTTGAATTATTTATTTTGGTATTTTCTGTTAACATTGTTTCATGAATATTTTAGGTTATCATTAAATATCTTCAGAATCATCACTTTGAAGTTGCTGCAGAACATTCTGTCAGATGAAAAGACAATGACCAACTCCCATTTCTCAGGCGAACTACCTGCTCGCGCGTGACCTCTGACAAGCTGCTTAGTGCCCTACACTTCAGTGTCCACATCTTGAAATGGGGATAATGAAAGTCCTGTCTTCACAGGGCTGCTGGGAGATTCAGGAGCTAACTCCTGACTGGCTTACAATAGTTCATGGCACATTAAGCTGCTTATATTAGTACAGCATTGTTAGGAGGAAACTCATCCTTACTCCTGATTTTGGCTTCCCAGTGGGTTGACCCATTAGTTAAATCACGACCTCTTTCTTATTTTCTGACACCTCCATAGTCTTCATAGGAGGAGCTTGGAAGACGAAAGAGGCATGTACAAAGCAGTGGATTAAATAATGGCCCACCCAAATTGTCCATCAATAAACAACAGAATTGAGAAAATGTGGTGTATATACACAATGGAATATAACTCAGCTATAAAAAAGATGAAATCTTGCCAGTTGCAACAACATGGATGAACTTAGAGGATTTTATTCTATGTGAAATAAGTCGGATGAAGAAAGACAAATAATGAATTATTTTATTCATATGGGATACATAGAGAACGGAAATGAATGAACTAAATAAAACAAAAGTAAACTTTTGGACTATAAAACCAATTTGTCGTTACCAGAAAGGAAGGAAGATGAGGAATGGGTAAGTCAGGACAATGGGGACAATTATAAGGTGAAGGAAAGAATTGGACTTTTAGTGTAAACTTAATGTAGTGTATACACTTATTGGTTTGTAATGATGCACACCTAAAACTCGTATAGTATTGCAAGACAATGTTACGTTAATATATTTCTTGTAAAAGAAAAACCTTCACATAAAGTAAAATAAATGCAACATGATGGATAT
The DNA here is from genome assembly GCA_004024925.1 of Scalopus aquaticus. Lineage (NCBI taxonomy): Eukaryota > Metazoa > Chordata > Mammalia > Eulipotyphla > Talpidae > Scalopus > Scalopus aquaticus. Next base: position 54,020 of record PVIJ01011487.1, read on the forward strand.
TATGATGCTCATGAAGTAGTATCTATTATTTGATTTTATAATGCTATATGCCAGGAATTTATATAATGTTATAAGCCACTATAATTCAACAAAAATTATTTTTTCATTAAAAAAAATTTTTGTCCTGGCTCTAATCCCAGAAACCTACGGGTGTGATCGTATTTAGTAAAAGGGCTTTTTTTTTTTTTTTTTTTTTTATTTATACATACAAGCTGGGGTATAGGCCAGAGGCGTGGGGCGGCGAGAGGGTTCACCAGAGACAGAGTGGGGAGCAGAACAGGCAGATCAGAGGTACACTGCTGAGGGGAGCAGCGGGTGAGGCAGGAGAGGTCTGCCGCACCATGTGGGATTCTCCCCGGCCGGGCGTCGAACTCGCGTCGCCGCTGCCGACAGCTCCACAGCGCAGCGCTCAACCGCTGC
>PVIJ01011488.1:0-54429 GCA_004024925.1 Scalopus aquaticus
TTTTTTTTTTTTTTTTTTTTGAGTTGTGTGAGTTCCCTGTAAATTTTTGTTATCAGACCTTTATCAGTTGTACTGTGTGCAAAGATCTTTTCCTAGTTGGTAGGGTGTCTGCTAGTTTTGGCTAATGTCTCTTTTGCTGTACAGAAGCTTTTTATTTTGATGTAATCCCATCTGTTTATCTCCTCCTTCACTTCCTTTGCTTTGGGGGATGTGTTTTTAAAGATTTTGCTGAGATGTATGTCGTGTTAGAGTTTTGCCCATATTTTCTTCTATAAATTTTGTGGTTTCAGGTCTTACGTCCAGGTCCTTTATCCATTTTGAGTTGGCTTTTGTGCAGGGTGTGATGTAATAGTCTAGCTTCACTTTTTGCATGTGGCTGTCCAATTTTCCCAGCACCATTTATTGAACAGACTGTCCTTGTTCCACTGTATTTTCTTTGCTCTTTTGTCAATGATTAGTCGTTCATAGATATGTGGCTTTAATTCTGGATATTCTATTCGGTTCCATTGGTCTTTCTGTCTGTTTTTGTTCCAGTACCATGCTGTTTTAATTATTATGGCTTTGTAGTATAGTTTGAAACCAGGGCATGAAATTCCTCCGTTTTCTTTCTCTTTAGTCAGGAGGGCTTTAGCTGTGTGGGGTTTTTTGTGGTTCCATATGAATTTCATCAGTATTCTATTTATTTGAAGAATGTCATTGATATTTTTATTGGAATAGCATTGAATCTGTAAATTGTTTTTGGGAGGATTGCCATTTTGATAATGTTAATCCTTCCAATCCATGAGCAAGGGATGTCTTTCCATTTTTTTGTGTCTTCTATTACTTTCAACAGTGTTTTATAATTTTCTTTGTATAAGTCTTTTATGTCTTTTGTCAGATTTATTTCCAGGTATTTGATTTTTTTGTTTCTATTTTGAAGGGGATGGATCTCTTAATTTCTTCTTCTTTAGATTGGGTGTTTTCATATAGGAATGCTACTGATTTTTGTGCATTGATTTTTGTATCCTGCTACTTTACTGGTTTATGAGTTTGAATAGTTTTTCTATGGAGTTTTTAGGTTTTTGTATATATATTATCATATTGTCACAAATAGAGACAGTTTAATTTCTTCTTTTCCTATTTGGATCCCTTGAATGCCTTTCTCTTGTCTAATTGCTTTGGCTAGGACTTCCAGTATTATATTGACAAGCAATGGTGAGAGTGGACATCCTTGCCTTGTTCATGATCTTAGTGGAAATGCCCTTAGCTTCTCACTGTTGAGGATAATATTGGCTCTGGGTTTGTCGTATATAGCTTTTATTATGTTAAGGTATGTTCCTTCTTTCCAAGGATTTCAAGGGCTTTTATCATAAATGGGTGTTTTGCACTTTGTCAAACGCTTTCTCAGTGTCTATTGATATGATCATACAGTCTTTATTTTTCTTTTTGTTGATGTGTTGGATTACATTGATTGATTTTCGGATGTTGAACCATCCTTGTGTCCCTGGAATAAATCCCACTTGTTCATGGTGTATTATCTTTTGGATGCATTGTTGGATCCTGTTGGCCAAGATTTTGTTAAATATTTTTGCATCAGTATTCATTAGGGAGATTGGTCTATAGTTTTCTTTTTTTGTGTTGTCTTTGTCTGGTTTTGGTATTAGACTAATGTTTGCTTCATAGAATGTGTTTGGTAGTACTCCTTCCTTCTCGATTTTTTGAAAGAGTTTGTATAATATAGGGACTATGTTATTTTTTAATGTTTGGTAGAATTCGTTTGTGAAACCATCTGGTCCTGGGCTTTTGTTTTTGGAGAGGTTTTTGATTACTGTTTCAATTTCACTGCTTGTGATTGGTCTGTTTGGGTGTTCTATATCTTCTTTGTCTAGTTTTGGGTGATTGTATAGTTCTAGGAATTTGTCCATTTCCTCTAGGTTGTTGTACTTGTTTCCATATAGCTGTTCACAGTAATCTCTGATTATTCTTTTGACTTTTGCTGTGTCCATTGTGATTTCTCTTCTTTCATTTATGATCCTATTTATTTGTGTTTTCTCTCATTTTTCCTTTGTAAGCCTGGCTAATGGTTTGTCTATATTGTTTATTTTGTCAAAGAACCAGCTTTCGGTTTCATAGATCTTCTGGATTGTTTTTTTTTTATTTCCATTTTGTTTATTAATCAAGGGAGGTTGTAAATTAAAGTTGATAAAGCAAAAGAGGGAGTTGGGAAACTGGGGCAAATGAAAGTTGTGTGCCAGGAATGGATATGGAAAGTCAAGCAAAGAACAAGGACTCGGTAAGTACTTGGCCAGAGGGTGAAGATAGATTGTAAGGAAGAAGTTGACTTGACCAGTACAGGAGAAGGCCAGCTATATTTAAGCAGTCAGAATGAGGGTGAATAGTCCCAGCCTCTTTTTCATTGATATATTCCCTTTGTCATAGCCTAAGTCTCGGCACATAGGAGAAACTCAAAAGTGCTGTTGCATATTTATAAGCAACATGTGCTTTAGGGAGAGACAAAATGTTAAGCTGAGAGGCTATCAAAAGCCTCTTGAAAAAATGACAGAGCCCAGGGAAAATGGCTCACCTGACCTGTGCTATATGGAGAATTCCAGTGTGGCCTGATGGTACAGATAACTCATTCAGACATGGACATCATCAAAGAAGAGCAGCGAGGATTAGATTGTTGGAATTCAGAGAAGTAAGCAAAGGAAGTAAAATGGATGATCATATTTTACTAACATGATTACCCCATAATGGATTCCTTCATGAGAAGGAATTATGAAGATGGCAGAGGCCTCTTTTTGAAGAGCACCGGGTATATGATCCAGGTCTGATGTGGTTTAAACCCTTAGAGCATTTTCCTCCATTTGAGGTTTCCTTCCAACTTTGCCACAAGATTAGACTGGTTTTAAATATTGCCCTAAGCTTGTATCTTTCTGGTAAAAATAATAGTCTGGCTATTTGGGCTCAGAACCAAAGGCTCACTGAGCCATATAATGAATGGCTCATTCACATCTTCCAATTCCTGTTAGGAGTCAAAATCCATCCAGCCACCACTTACAGAAATGTTATGGAAAAAATCAATTGAAGTTCCAATATCCCTTAAGAATAGCAATTCTTAGAGTGCTTGCCTAAATCCCTGATGAACCTCTGAAGTTAATCTTAGAACTATGGAAACCAAATTCTTATAGTGCTGGAGGTTGGAAATGAAGAAATTACCTGTACATGATTTGCACTGTGCAAATCCAAGGTTTAAATGAAAGCCTATCTCCAAAGGATCCCCAAAGAAGTGTCCCTGCTCAGGTAGGGATTGATGGGGTCCAGAATTCAGTGACAGTGGTGAATGATGGGAAGATTTAGGGTCATATAAATATGACAGTGGTCTAAGGAGGAAAATTTTCTGACTTTGGTTAGCTATGATTCTATTGGAGAAGGTGATGTTAATGGCACAGATAACCCAGGATTTGCTGTTAAGTACCTCCTCAATAAAGTTATTTATTATCATGTATCACTCTTCAACTTGCACTCCCTGATACTCCATCTCACACACACACAAGCACATGAGCACACACACCAAGGTTTGTACAAAGCAACCAAAAATCAGGAATTGATGCTGACAGCAGGCTAAGACAGATAATCAAAACAAAGTGTAAAAAAAAAGTCTTGGGAGCAAATAACACAATATGCTTGGATGAACTTGTCTTATGTACACTTCTCCTAAATGTATATTTTTCAGACAGATGTTTTTGCTCTTATTGTTCAATAATGCAAGGGAAAATAAAAAGAACAAAAGTGGCTTACAGGGCTGAGACATAGTGCTGGGAAGTGTATGTGGACCAGTGCTACATCCTGCCAAACTCCTAAACCTCAACAGAAACAAACTTGTTTTCCACCTGACCGTATCCAATGCCCTGCACACCCACCAAATAACATTAATTAGATGCCAGAATCCTCAATATATACTAATTTCTGTTTGAGTTCATGAGCAATAAATGATTTGAATATGAGTATTTGGATCTGCTAGTTTTTCACCACGATAGAAGAAATTATTTATCACCCTTTGGTGAGTTAAAGGCATATAGTTATTTAACAGCCTTGCCTGAATCTAATTCCACAAACATTCATTGTAAGTCTTATTTTAAAAGCGCTAGTGTTTTCTTTCCTCTAACTAAGCTATAAAATTTGGCTCTGTCTTGTTTAATGCATCCCCTCATCTCATTACCATATCCTGTTCATATAAACAGTATAAATAAAAATTTAAAAAGAGGGGAGCATTACATTCATGGTTTAAACTTGTATAAGATTTTACTTAAACATAGCTAATTAATAAGTATTAAACTTGAATATGTTATGTCTTTTTTATGCTGACAAATATAATTCCTTTTAAAACTCGGTGCAAGCAGTTAAATAGTTTATGTGGCAGCTTCTCTCCCAAGTTTTAATCATTCTGTATGAAAATAGGCAATGTAAGAGCTAACCACCTTCAACTTCTGAACAGAAAATAACAAATCTTTTGTTCTAGTAGTACTGAGGCATACACAGTCATTACCTACCTTAACTTCTGGCTCCATAAGTAGCAGTAACATTGGTACTCTTTAAAGAGCTGAGACATAGACATTTTGCCCAAAATTATTAGTAAATTTATTTTTAGAATAAGCATCTAATATGTAGCATGTTTAAAGATTTTATCAAACAACATATTGGACCCAATGAAATCTTAGCTGGTGGAACAACACACTTAATGCTTCATTCCTATTTAATTTATTGACTAAAACCTGAGAAAACAAAAGTAAACAAAAGGAAAAAAGGTGCCTATATCACACAAACTCTCAGGCGTCATTTCCTTTTATTGGGCATGAGAAAGAATGAAAAAAATAAAAAGGGTATACTTTTTAACTTATGAAAAAAACAAATAATAGGTTTAAATCTTTAAAATACACAACCATCAAAATTGTGGTGGGCCCAATCACATTGAATAAAATCTCTTTAATTAGGCTTCATTTCCCTCAACACTTCATTGTCAGTATTTAGTTAGGACCCTTGTGACAAGTGACAAATCCATTTTAAACTAACTTAAGGGAAAGCAGGGGAATCTGTTTGTCAATATCTGCAATGACACTAAACCAACAAACCACAAGAAATGCGCAGATGCTGGAATAATTACAGCCAGATTTTTTTTTTTTCTTCACACAGAGTGGGGAGCAGAACAGGCAGATCAGAAATACACTGCTGAGGGGAGTAGCGGGCGAGGCAGGAGAGGTCTGCCGCACCATGTGTGATTCTCCCCGGCTGGGCATCGAACTCGCTGCCGACAGCTCCACAGCGCAGCGCTCAATCACTGCGCCACCAGGGAGGCCCCAGATTGTTAACCACAGAGTTCCCTCCTCCCCCTTCTACTCCTCCTCCTCCGCCCTTGCCCCCCTTCTCCTCCTCTCCTTTCCCTTTTACCCATTTTTCTCATCTATGAACATTGCCTCAATTCTTCTCCCTCACCATCCATGGTATATAATAAAATGCAGGTATCAAAAATCTCCATATTTAAGTATAAATACCCTTGTAGAGATGTGTTTGCTTTCTTCAGGACTATCCTAAGGTTCCCCTTTGCCCACATCTTTGTAAATTAACTTTACTCTGATTATCCTATTTCAATTGTGCTATGATATCAGTTGTGACCATGACTGATGTAATCACCACACTTTTAAGGAACAACAATGCCATGAAAGATAAATAACTTGTACTTGCAATAAACAATACAGCAAGATTCTTGAATATATCCTTGGAATCTTTTAAAAATTAAGTAGAGGAGACTTTTGCTTCCAGATTCAACAAGGTAACTAATAACAATTCCTTCTGACATGAATAATTATAAAACTGGATGAAACATGTGAGGTTACTATTTTAAGGCATTGGAAAATAGTAAAATACTACAAACATTGAGAGAAGGGGAAGTCCACAAGATAAGCCACAAAATCACCCGTTTTCAGTCTGGCATAATAATCTATAATTCAGAGGGGAAAAAAAATGAAGATCCTACTGAGCCAGGGCAATCAGGGTTTAGGATAGCTGAAGCAGCATAGAATATGAGAACCAGGACATCAGACAGGAGAAAGTTGTTCAAGGGGTGGGTAGAGATCTGCTTGGAAGTTCCTGGTTCTTTAGGTTTTGGCCTCAATATTTAAAGTTGAGACCTTATCAGCCTTTCCAGAATAAAACAGGTACAGAATTCAGAGATGAAGTTTCGTGACTGAAGATTGCTGGAAGATGGAATGTGTTCCAGACAGAGTATAGTTCTTTTAAACACTGGATATACCCTGGGAATCCAGTTGAGACATCACAAGGTTGAGTACAGACTACTACAGAACTGCCAAATAAAACCAAAACCAAGCCCTGACAAAAGTCTCAGGTAATAAATAATTAGGAGGAATTTGGATCCTGGTAAATTGGAGTGTCTTGTTTGCTTTTGTCTGATATGTGTCAATCAACTGAAAAGCATGTTTGCACAAGTTCAAGGTGTTTGATTAATAATTAAATTCTTAATAGAGCAAAAATCAAAACACTTAAAAGATAATAGAATCCATATTCTATACAATGTGTTATCCAATATATTGTACAATGAGTATCCAATACACGTATTACCCAAAACATTATAAAATAACAAATTATGAGATTTGAAAAAAAAAAAGAGGAAAGTGTGGTCCACAGTCATACAAGAATGCAGTCAATAGAAACCATCTCTATGAAAGGTTTAATGTCTACTCTGGCAAATAAAGATGTTAAAGGAACTAATATAAATACATTCTAATGATTCAGAGAAAAGATAAACACATAATTAGATGAAAATATGATATAACTGAGTAAGGAAACTAAAAGAGGTCCTTAGCAGGAAAATGGAAATTAAAATTATCTGTGCTTCTGTGTGGTAACATTCATATGAAGAGGTGTGAATCTGAACTCCTAAGTTATAGACAGTGTTGTAAAGCAATGTGACCAAAATAAAAAATAATACAATTAAAACAAGACAAAAATAAATTTTAAAATAATTAGGGTTCCAGGTTTTGTTAAAATGACCAAATAACAAATTCATAACAGAGTTACTTAGTTGCAAGGAAGTAAAACTATAAGTCTATAAAGATTTCTGGGTTTGACTTCAAACGAGCTGAAGAAGATCCAGTGATTGAAAGAAACTGGCTGTGGGTGCTTCTAACTAAGAAGGACCTTTGTGGTTTAAGTCAAATAAACTAACTTTGAAAATGTTACAACCTCTTCTATTTCCTAAGCCAGCAGGTGTGTGTCTCAACAAAGAGTCTTGAAGCCAACCTTTCTGAAAGTATTAAGTTCTTACTTTCTTTTTTTTTTTTTTGCTGTTTTTTTTCAATTTTTTTTATTATTATTTATATCTTTTACATTATTGTGTATTCCCCATGGGTTACCCACCACCAATTCAGAGATCAGGAGGAGAAAATAACAACAACGAAAACTAGCAGGCAACCATAGATGAGAGACATTAAGTTCTTACTTTCAAATGTCTCTCAGAATAACCCTTAAAATGTTAACAGCAAAGCAGAAACTTATTATAGGATACTAGGTAGTCAATAGTTATTTATTTTAAGGAGGGGTATTCCCAAGAGCTGAGAGCCAATAAAACTAACCTATAAGCCAACTTCTGTAAAATAAAATAATATATAAATAAATAGTATTTCTATAGAAATGCAAAGACCTAAAAGAGGCAAAAGCAATTTTGAAAAGTAACAAAGTAGAATGATTTATTGGACTTGCTCTAAAGCTACAATAATCTTCATTATGATATTAGCATGAAGGTAAACATATAGATCAATTGAAAGAATAGAGTCCAAAAAAAAAACAGACCTACACATATAAATCATTTGATTTCAACAGAAGTGCCGACATAATTTAATTAAATAAAAATACTTTTATTGGAAAAGGATATTCATTGTTTTTCCAAAGAGCAGCAGTTGAGATGGGAAATAGAGGAAGAAGCCCTCTCATAGACCCACAGATTCTGAGTGTCGGGAGGTCACAGATAATTGGGGAAAGCTAAGGCTGCAATTTTCCAATTTACAAATTTGATTTAATCCACTGAGTCACTCTATCCCTTTATTTGATTTAAAGTAACTGATAAAGATTTTCTAATTGACTTGTGGATAATTGGTAGCAAACTGCAGTTGTAGTGTTAGAAAATACATATATGGGATGAATATCATAAAAAGAGGAGAAAATATTTTTTATTGTATTATTTTTTAGTCAGGTAACATTGGTTTACAATACTATATAGATTCACTCCTCTTCAGGTGTATGTCAAGTCTTCCTTGTTTGATGATAGAACTTTTTGGCAGAAAAAAAATAATGTTTCCATTAATTAGGTGTCATGAGTATGTCATGAGTTATGAGTAAAGGAAGCTTAACAGAAAAATGATTTTTGTTTTACAGGATAAATAAGTTCAAATAGAATATATTCCCTTACTCAAATAGGTTATTTCTAAGCTAAATTATTTTTAATTGCAGAAGCTCATTTTGGTAGAATCATTTCTTAATGAGATTTAGCTTGCTTTTGAGTAAGAAAGAAATAACTGCATCAATGTCTCATTTGTTCTTGTTCATTTAAATAATGATCAAAGTAATATTGTCTCAGAGATTTCTTTTCAAATGTAGTTTATGCAATAATAAGTTATTGATGTTAACATTTCCAGTCATTATTACTACCGAGCTAAACATCACCAAAATCCATTCACTTCTATTTGACACAAAGGATGTGGTCAAGTTTGGGAGGCCCTATATCAAACATGTTTTAGCTCCCTTTTAACTCCTCACAAAGTCCATGCAGTTTAACTCTCATTGTACCATTTTACAAGAGAGTCAATTTTTTAAATTCCCTTTTCCCCAAAGGACCAAAATACAGAAATTGGACCGAGAAGGAAAGCTACATTATCACTATTTATAAAATACAAAAGCTGTTATTGGTACAGATAGATTTTTCTCTGAAAGCTTCATCTTCCTCTGCTTTCTGCTTCCAACACAAAATTAAGCTTTGGTAATTAAATATTTCAGTGAATTTGAATTGTGGGGGAAAAGCCCATTTGTACTTTAGATCATTTAGCATTTATTATTCATGAGGGATAAAGGTGGATGCTTTAGTCTGAACTAACAGGCAAACTGTCTACAAAGCAATTTTAAGAGACAATTGTAAATCCTCCAACATACCACTAATAGTTCCTCAATCAGCCATGAAGGGCCTACTCTAGCTACACTATTTCATAAGGTATGTAAGGAAAGTCTTGATTATCTTTATTTTCCACTTTGAGCAATTTAATTTTACCAGGATCAAGGTTGATTCAGTGTTCACAGTTCCCTTATTTTACTTGTTCTTTACAATTGGGAAGAAAATCACGGAGTAAACAGAAAAAAATTACATTGATACATGTATATAAAATTATTTCTATATTGTTGAAATCAAGACTTCTTTGAATTGAGTCTGCTGGCTTGCTCTGCCTTACCCATTGTCACTTAAAGGGTATGAGTCATCATCAATGTAACTGTTCAAGGACTAAGAGTGGCAGTAAAGACCTTGGACTCTTGGAGTCACTGAGTTCCAAGTTTCAAATAATACAACTATGCATTAGCATTAATGGGTATATCACACAGTAGTTTTTACCTCTCTACAACTAGATTATACTGCTCATTACATCCTATGAATTTCCTAACTAGAGGGAAAATGTTGTAAGAGAATGTCAATGGAAATCATGCATGCATTTTCAGAAGAAAATTTTGCCTCAGAGCTTGCTTTTTAAAATGCCAAGCTACCAGAATCTGAAATTCATCCTTTGCAAAGGTGATAAAAACCACCCCACTGAGTTGCAGAAGGGCTCATATATACTGTTGAGTCAATCCTTTCAGTTGCCAATCTTTATAAATGTCTTTTTCCCTCTAAGCTGTCCCTAGTAAAACTGGAATCGTGCATGGTTGTGACCCTAGCGGGATTTCTGTGCATATGACAAAACCTCCACAGCCCTAGCCTTCTCCCCATTTGAGAGCATCCTAATATGAGGCTGAATATAACATTACCTAATTATAGGTTGCTTATTGTAAAAGTGCTCTTTCCTTCCAGAATTTAATCACCAAAGTTGCTAAATCAGCAACCAGTAGAATTTGCTGGTACTTTCATCTTTTATAGCACAATTGGGTGCTCTGGGAATCAATGGCTCCCATGCACCCAATGTTTTGCACATAGCACCACCTAGGGACTTAACCAAATGCCTCTTGTGCCAGGAGAAATCCTTCAGGGCTGCTCCTTGTGTCCAGTATTGGAGCACATTTGGTAATCCATCCTGTGACTTCCAAGTTTCAAATAATACACATATTTATTAGCATTAATGGGTATATCACTGTGAAATAGACACTTACAGGAGATAAAGTTGATACTTTATCCCCCTTCTAACTGATAAAGAATCAAAAAGTAGGCTTGTCAGGAATGAATACATGGTTGCTGGTAGTAGGAGTTAGGATTTGGTTGTCAAGGTTTGCTGAGCTATCTGAGAAATCTTGATGCCCGGCACCGGGAAACTTCACGGACTCTAGGGCACTGGCAGACCCCACTGCTCCCATGGAAACTGAGTTTGGATGCAACTCTGCCACCAGAGAGAAGAGGTCCTGATGTCCTAGCTGCCTATTGTCCAGATTATCTACCCTGAGCACTAGGGAACACTTCCAGACAGTTCTGCTCACCGCACCACACATTCTATTCAGAAGAACGGTTTTTAACAAAGCATCACCTCATGTGGTTTGGTAAATAAGTACACAAAGCTCCGGCTAATTTCATTTCAAGACTAAGAATTACTTTTGACTGACCTTCAGTGATTAAAGTAGCACTGCAGTTATCAAAGAAATAAAGGCAGAAATGTCCTGGACTACATATGTTTTAACCCTCAAAATCATAGTGGCTTACTACACAACCTACTGAGAGTTATCAAGCAAAGCAGAAAAACCCCACTAAATATGTTTAGTGGACTCTGTCCCATTAGATTTTTTAAGAAATGTTTGTTACTTTAGAGAAATGTACACTCAAATTGTTTTTATTTGGTTGTCCTGTGATCCAAAGACAAGAATACTACAAGCAAGTCTTTTGCTAGCACAACAGTTGTGACCTAGTAATTTTTTATTTTGTTATAATTATCTAGTTCTATATTAGTATATGTGTGTCTTTTCACCCATTCACAGCTTGAGCAAAGCAGGAAAGATGAACTGTTTTTGATATGCCATTTATTGACACCACACTTGTTGGAAGACTGCTGGTATATTTTTACATTTCTGAACACTCCTGTGTAAGTCTTATTTTATGTATGTCCCCAAAAGAACTTTGAGTCTAACAAGAATATGGTTCTTCATGCAAATAATCATCTGGAAAGGAAATAGTTGCCACTCTGTTAATTTGTCTTATAAATTGGAAACTGGATTGATAATACTTTCTAAAGTGAACATGTATGCTTCACGTCATAAAAAAAGGTAAATGTGTAAAAAAATACACACATCTTGCTTTGAAATAGCAGTCACAAAATCTTTGAGATTGATAAGACTGAAGAAATGTGCCATCCTATTAATAGTTTTTGACAAATAAACAGCCCCGTTACAAATTATATGTACACTGTAAGTATGTTCTGTATATTTATGATTGAACTGTTCTGCCCCTAAACCTGAGCGATTTTGTGCCAATATCCTGCAGCACAAGGCTAGGTTATGTGACTGTATGATAATGTCCACAGATTTACAGAGGCATCTGATTACTGGAGTGATTAGGCTTGGTATCCATAATGCCACGGTGTCAACAATGTTGATGTTACCTCACAAGCCATCCAAATTAGCATTGCTCATGGCATCTTTTCTATACTACGATGTTGCTCATAATGGCAATATTGAAGAAAATACTTCTTCTGTAGGTGTCACACAACACCCCCAACTGTCAGAGAAACAGATTAAGCAGAGTTTAAAGGCAGCATTTGGAAAACAAAGAGATGAAGCATTAGGAATTATGCTATCATGTACAGATGACTGTTCCAAATTCTTGTGTTTATATCCTTATTGCAATTTTAGGCTGTGTTCACATTATGAAGACATAACTCCTGGGTATGCGGTTGGGTTTTGCAGAGGCTTCTTTCAGACATTTACCTTAGGAATTCAGTTTTGAAATAAAAGTCATTCCCAAATAAGGCTGATGCTGCTTATTAAAATACAATTCATGCCCAAACCTCCAAATGGCACTGATGGTAATTAACAAAATCAAGAACTGGAATACCGCAATTTTAAAAAACCAAGCTGACAGTTTTTTAAAAGGAGACAGTCACCTAATATAGATTAAATTTTAAAGTGGTTACTTAGTCGGCCACCATTCCAAAATCTTTGTCAAACATTTCCTGTTTTCCTAGTAAAAGTGAACAATAGCACATTAAAGGAAAACTCTTTAGAACATTATTTCCTTGCTGAAGCACCTACTCAGTTGAGTTTATTTACATTAGCTCTTCACTTCCAAATGTTCTTGCATTGTATAATGTAATCTAATTTTAGTAATCACAGTGACTCTGTAACACCAGTAAGTGGAAAATAGCATTGCCATTTTCCAGCTGAGTAAGTGAGGGAAAAAAGAAGCAAACAGCTTTTCCGAGGTCACTCAAATGAGAAAGGGCATAAACACCTACACATAATCCATGGCAATAATACCTCTAACTCCTGGAACACACCCCATGATGTCTCTGAGTTTTGCTCTTGTGTGAACAAAATCCTACTCTTACATAGCATTGAATATTACATGGAACTTAACATTTATTGTCACACATGATTCCAAAACTGTGCGACGGTAGGTACTACTATAGCATTTTGTTCATTAGGAAAATGGAAGCTTGAAAGAGAAAAATTGATTTTTTTCCCAGGTCACATACATGATAATTGGCAGTGCTAGGTAGGAGTTCAATCAAGCTTCAAAACCAGCATTTTCCCCCTTCACAATGACGCTGTTGTCTTTTCCTGAGTCCTTTGCCATCTGTGCTAGTAAAAGCATATATGATCTTTCAAGAGCTGCCTCACTACTGCCTGCTCCACAAAATCCCTAATGCCCCAATGTTTCCACAAGGAGTCTATGAATATCTTGCATACAACTAGCAGTACATGGCTTACCTCTTTTTCTAGAATAAGTCAGTACAGGGAAAGGACTAGTGAGTTTTGCATGTAGTAATTGTTTAAAGAGCACAGTCTGAGTGAATAGATCAATTAACGAATGGAATCATTAAGGGGAAGAATTATTTTTTTCTATTTGTACATAACCATAATTATAATAGTTGACAGTGTCGTTAGAATATTATGTGCCCTCCCCTCGAGGAAAACAAGTATCTGTGGCTCTACTCTGGTCTGAACACAGGACACAGCAGTGCTAATTCTCAACTGTGGCAAAGAGCAAGGTGAGAACTAAGTCCTAGTCCCAGCAGAAGACAGTCCAGAAAACCTGGGATGTTCTAAAAATTCAAGTCTACGGAAGCTGGCAGGGATGAATGCTGGATCCTACAACACTATACATAGTTTAATTTGAACAGAAGCTTGTCAAGTTTTATTAATCAAGAGGTGCCCATATTGTCTTAGTAACTTACCTACACAGAGCCCAGAGCATCTTACACACCTAAATTGCGCTCAGTGTTTAGTTTCAGTCAGGTAGAAGTTAAGGCAGAAAATGAGGTACTTGCCTGTGTCCTCGACAGAAGGGATGGTCTTTGAAGGCTGCACTATGTCTTGATCATCATTATGTTGCCCGTAGGAGGAAAAGCGCCTGGCACATTAGGCATACCTAACAGCTTTTAAAAAAAAAAATAAACAAACAACAAAAACCCAGGTTACCAACGAGGAGAGGGAGTTCCCTGTGGTTGTCCTGCTTGCTTTTCTCTCAAAATACTTTTTTTGTGGGATGAAATTAGCTTAATAGTCTTCACATGGTACAGCATGTGGCCCTTATTCCTGAAGCAGGTGAAGCCTTAATTGTCAGCACACATTGGGAGATCTGTTTCTCAGATGAGTCTCATAATAACTTAGCTCACAAAACTGATAAAGCTAGAGTGGCAACAGATTTATTTTAGTACAAAATGCGCTCGATAGAATTTCTGAATTCTAGCTGGCACATTATCTCCCCAACTCTCTTTTTTCTTTGTCCTGGAGGCTTAGTGTTGTCTTTTGATAGATTCATTCATTCATTTGCTTTTTAAAAAAAGTTGTGTTAATCTATTTTACTGGGTTACAATCAATTCCTGTAAGCCCAGGAACTAGTCTACCGCTCTGGTAACTTGCCTTCATTTCTTGGCTCTATTAGCATTTAAGTTGCCAGGATTTTTCTGCCTTCCCACCATTAGCATCTATGAACAACACCTGTGGTCTTACACGCGTGCCTGATGGCAGCACCTGGAGTGTGGTGTGGGCGTGCGTGAGTGGGTGCGCCTGGGCCTGGAGGTGAGCATTTAAGTGCAGCAGCAGAGACCAGAGGCGGCAGAGGACTCTGCAGCAGAGCAGTAAAGACCAGTGAAAAGACCATGAGAGAAAACCAGAGAGCCAACAGTGAAGATTCACGGGGGCTAGGCGTCCTGCCCTCCCAGCCCTCAGGCCCCCGCCTGCCCTGCACCCGGTTGCCTCACTACAAATGGTGCGGAAAGATCATTAAAAGCCTGAAAAAGCCCCCAAGGGGTCCTGGAATCCTCCTTTGCCTGCCTGCCCGGATCATAGAAAACTTGCTCTGTGCCTTGTTGGCGCTACAGCAATGCCATCAAAGCACTATATCATGATGTCATAAAAACAGATAAAAGAACAATTAGTAAGAGAATGTAGGGTAAATGAGTCATCAGTTTTTTCCACCCTCCCCTCAATGCTAGACCCCTGCGGTCCCACACCCGTGCCCTATGGCGGCACCTGGAGTAGGGTGTGGGCCTGTGTGAGTGGGCGCGCCTGGGCCAGGGACTGGGCTTATAAGGGCGGCGGCGCAGAGCGGAGAAACAGAAGCAGCAGCAGAGGCGGCTGAGGCGGCGGCGGCAGTAGCAGCAGCAGCAGCAGCAGCAGCAGCAGCAGCAGGAGAACAGCGTGGAGCAGAACATTGGGGTGTAGTAGTGAGGCCACAAGATGCCTTCAGAGACCCCCAGAGTAAAGATTCGCTGGGGGATGGGAGGCCTGCCAGTCCCCTGATGCCCACCCCCCCGCCCCGCCCTGTTGCCTGCCCTGTACCTGGTTGCCTCACTACAAGAGA
Source organism: Scalopus aquaticus (assembly GCA_004024925.1). Classification (NCBI taxonomy): domain Eukaryota; kingdom Metazoa; phylum Chordata; class Mammalia; order Eulipotyphla; family Talpidae; genus Scalopus; species Scalopus aquaticus. The sequence continues at coordinate 15,257 of PVIJ01011488.1, forward strand.
CCATTAAAAGCCTAAAAAGTCACCGAAGGCTCCAGAACTCCTTGGACCCGTCTGCGCAGCTCTCATAGCGAGCCTGCTCCTGTGCTCTTCCTGCCACTACAGAGAATAAGTGTTTCCGAGTAGACTTCATTGGGCAGGGAGTCCAGCTCAAGGGCAGCATAACTGCTGCTGAGTCTTGCCTCTCTCTAGACCTGGCAGAGGAAAGCAGGTGAAATGTTCAGGCAGACTCAGCCTACTCAGGCCTATGACCATAAGCATCTCAGTTTTTGTGGCACATCCTGCATTTCTACATCTCTAGTTATCCATCTTTCGCTGAACTCTTACTAGATTGCAATAACTGGGGATCTCCCACTGTCTAGAGACTGACTGCATCGTGTGCCCAGTAGTAAATGCTCACAGGACATAGGCAGTCTGACGTAACTATAGGGCCAGGTTGAGTAGGAACCTGGGGCAAATGGGGGATAGCTGAAGCAGCAGATAAAAATACAAGCAAGCAGGACCCCCTGGTGGTGCAGCGGTTGAGCACTGCGCTGTGGAGCTATCGGTATCATGCGATGCAAGTTCGACACCCAGCCGGGGAGATTCCCACATGGTGTCGCAGACCTCTCCTGCCTCGCCTGCTGCTCCCCTCAGCAGTGTATTTCTGATCTGCCTGTTCTGCTCCCCACTCTGTCTCTGGTGAACCTTTTCGCCGCCCCACGCCTCTGGCCTGTGCCCCAGCTTGTATGTATAAATAAATAAATCTTAAAAAAAAAAATGCAAGCAAGCAACATGAGTTTGGTCAAGCCCTTTTTCTACCGAGGCTTTATTATTTTTTGAATGGGAATATTAGCTACGAAATTGTTATAATAATTAAATGAGCTAGTTCATGGAAGATTGTTCAGCAAAGCACCTGCTATATAGTAACAGCTCTAAATATACTGTCACCGTTGCTAGTATTGGTACAGGGCAGGAAGGCTGCTAAAACTGGCCAAGGACACTGCCCAAAGAGCTTACCGCTCACTGTCCTAGTTCTTTACCGGCGTGTACAATTGCAAGACTATTAGGGTTCAGAGAACAGTGGGATTTATTTAACAAACCGGGGGGAAAAAAGAGTCACTGAGGCCAAGAATGGCTGTTTACCTACCCAAAGCAATGTCTAATCCTTTTAAGTCCCAAATAAAAAGGAGCTAAGACGGCATCTTCCTGCTGCTGAGGACACGGAGCTCCTCTCCTGAACAATAGGCCATGTGTCCAAGATGGCGTCTTCCTTCCTCTGCAGATACGCAGTAGCCAGACTGTAGGCCAGGTTCCAACTCAATAGGACAACAAAAGACACAACAGGAGATGTTCCTGGGACTGCCACAATGCCCCAACACAGCACCAGGCCAGCGATACTCAAATCAACAGCTGTAGTGGCCAAACGGCCCGACAAACGGCTACACTCACGCATTTTAGCAAGGCGCCCAGCTCTGGGTCTTTACCTTCTTTTTTCGGCTATAGCAGTAAAAGACTCGGCTACTTGCAAAGCCTTCAAACTTTTCCTCTCGAAAATTGTCACGGTGGAGGCCAAAGTCGCTGGCCCCAAAAAACTGAAGATCCCAAAATGCTCAATACGGAGCTCTACAGCCTAGCAGCTGAAAAGCTGGCAACTGAATGTTCTCGTGGCTCCTTCTGCGGTCCTGTTTATTTCTTATCAGAGTCCCCACCCCAAACTAGGATACCTTTTAGCATTTTTCCTGAGGCTATCTATCCTCACCAGGAACCCGCCTCCAGGGGGCACTACCTATCCTCCTGGACTTTGGCCTCAGCCACTAGTTACAGTGTTATTATTACTGCAAACAACATCCCAAATCACTCTTCTGTCCCCATTCAATTTGAACAATCATATCAGCTAAGTCCCACCTTCCTGCAACTAGATTCCTATTCACGAATCCTGGTTTATAAGCAATGCTTTCTTTCCTATAATCCAAATAATTGATGGTGGATCTTTGCCCTCTTGTCTTTCAGATTTCCCATAATTGAGCTCCACTGACTGTTTTACTGAACTACTTATTGGTAAACAGTGCCTTACCTGCTGAATATTACTGTCTTCTTACCATGAGGTTAGACATAAGGAGAAAAGGAGACATGAGACTTTCCGGACATGAGACTTTCTAACCTCGTGTCCTTGTTCTTGACTTGCTGTGGTTGATATACTCATATCCCAACGTATGACCAGGACACGAATTTTATTTATAAATCCTTGGTGTTATTCAGAGCCATATGCATGACTGTAGCATTTAAGAGTGACATTTAGAGAATGAAAGGATGCGCCATAAAGAATTATGGATCTGTATACAAAGGAATACAAATGCAAACACAAAATGCCTTGGTCATTCCCTGTTTCCTTCCTGAATCTATGGTTTATAGGTGAAAGCTTCATTGGTTACAGAAACCATTTTAGCAGGCTCATTACCAATTGCATAAAAGTTTGACAGTCAAAACATATTAGGTGATTGTTGGTCATAACTTACTGAAATCATAAGCACAAGTGGAGCAAAGCTGAGGCTTGAGGGTTGTTCTGAGACTCTGAATACTAACAATATATTTGAATCCAGTAATTTACTGCTGCAAACTTAGTATGGCTCTATAAGCATTTGAAATTCTATTGCTAGTTGAAGTGGTCATTTGATAGGTGAGAGGTTTTTGTTTTATTTTCCAATATGTTTATATTTTTTTCTTTCCTGGGCAACAAGAATCAGCTATTGCTTCTTTTATGCTCTCAAAGACCTAATCTCAACGGCCCATCCTGGGGTGCTAAGGGATGATAAGGGAAATGGTATATCTTCACTCTAGGACTGTACCCAAAGAATGAAGCAGAAAGGCTGGCTTTATTTTCTTAAGGACCAAGAATCTAATAGAAATCTGAACTGCCATAAGAATGAGAAAAAGGTGAACTTGAAAGAGTAGTCATCTATCATTTAAATCAGGCATCTGTAAAGTGCCTCTATGGAGATCATTTATATCCCAGATTTTCCATTTGATTTAATTTCCTGTGCTTTAAATTACAGGTTTAGTGTGGTACATTTCCTATAGAAGGTAAAATTAAAGGATTATAATTGAGTGTACACAGATAACAATAGACAGATAATAAAGGGCAATCAGAGATGCGAAATCCTCAGTGATGCTTCTCATTCCTGGCCCAAGGCTAGCATATATCTTCACAAAGCTTCAATTGTGGCATGAAACAAGCCAAAAACAAAAAGTAATTATGACTTGCTCTGATATTGTGATTAACAGTAAGGTTCTATCCTTCAAAAAATGAAAATGACATTATAATTTAAAGTTTCTTTAATGTTCTATAAATAATGTGGAGAAATATATATGAATTTGAAAATTCAAATCTAGAGGAAAAATCTATTTTAGTCACTTGTCTGTCACTTCCTTTGGTCTGTAAAATGGGGTAGTGAAGTGATGGAATAATTACTTGAAACTGGTAGGATTTCCCTAGATGCATGCAGAAACCGCTGCTCACAGTATTATAGCTAAAAACACAGAATCTACAGGGAAAATGTTGTCATGGACCATTAAACTTATTCTTCATAATAAGGTACAACGCCTAGAAGCTAACTAGCTGGGAAATCTTGGACTATTCGCTTAGCTTTATCTTTCAACTGTAAAATAAGAGGTTTGGATTATATGATCTTTTATTACCTTACAAGTATTAAGCTATGAAATTCTAGGGCCCCTATCCCTACTTCCTCTAGAGTGGCAGGACAATCAAATGAGCTGAAATGTAGTCTCAATCTTATGCAAACACAGTTCTACTGTTAACAATTATACTATAATTTTGATGAACCTATATTTTGGACAATGTGGTTGACAATTTCTTTAGCATCTTTGATTCTTCAGAAGCCAAAAGAGAGCCCTTTCTAGAAAGTCATATTTATTATTGTGGGTTTGAATGAAATATTAAAAAGTGCCAAGTAATAATTTTACATACTTTTCCCAAGCCATTTGATTTTCCTCTACCTTTGAGCCATATATTTCCTTCATATCTATCACTTTCCTAGAATTGTCTATCCACACTCCAGTCCTTATAAATGAAATAAGTAGCTTCTACACAGTGAAAGATGTTCAATATAATAGTAACCCAAGCAAGTCATCATGCTTTGAACCATGTTACCCATGCACCTTTGCTACAATTGAAGAAACCTTAAACCAAATGCACTCAATACTATAACATATGTCCTAAAGTTAAAAATCAACTATTTGTAGGTGCTGTGTGCAGGACTGTGATCATCTGTCTTGTAATCAAGATCTAATATCCTTTTCCTGAAAAACTTGAATACAAAAATAGAGTGATTCAGGAAACACAGTAGTCGAGGGGAAAAAAAAGACACATGGAATATTTGCAGTACCCAGAAACTGATAGGAGCCATCGGACAAGATGGCCCCTAGAGGTGAGTTACGGCCCTAATTGCCTGAGTTGCCCATATAAGGTTAGGTTTCGATGAGGACTGCCTTAGGTTTCTGTTTCCCCGTTCCATGTACATTTTTCCCAAACTGAGGTCAGCAGGACCGTCCCATTGTTTCCCGTGCCGCGCTCTTATTGAATCCCTGACCTCGAACCACCCTGCGTCACCTAATGTAACCTCCCCATGACTTGCATCCTATATATGCTCTTTCCCCGGAACAATAAACGAGACTTGATCAGACCTCCTGTCTTGTCTCCATTTTCTCGCGTACCCCTGTCCCTTGCTCCCTGCTTCCTCCTCAGGTGCAACGTTGATCTGGACTCGCGGGCCGAGTCAATACCGGTCAAATGGGGCTTTAAAATTGGCCAAAGGCAGTGCCCCAATTGCTTACCGGTCACTGTATTGGTTCTGCACCCCCAAGCACAATTGCAAGACTACTCAGGCTTAGGGAACAATAACAACGGGATTTATTTAACAAACAGGAAAAAGCAAAGAATTACTAAAGTCAACATATAACCGTTTACCTTACTTAAAGCAATGTCCATTCCTTTAAGTTCCAGAAAAGTAACAAAGGTGGCGTCTTCTCACCACTGCTGATGGTGGAGCTCCTCTTCCAAACAATAGGCCACATTTCCAAAATGGCATCTTCCTTCTTCTGCAGACGCGCAACAATCAGACTGTAGGCCAGGTTCCAACTCACGAGGATGACACAGAACACAACTGGTGATGCTCCCGGAACTGCCATGGTGCCCCAGCACAGCACCAGGTCAACAACGCTGCAAACAGCAACTACAGCAGCCAGATGGCCCAACAGACTTCACTCATGCATTTTAGGAAGGCGCCCGCTTTGGGCCTCTGCCTTCTTCCTTCGGCTGCAGTAAAGACAAAACTGGGAGCAGTTTCCGTTGCTCAGCTATTTGCAAAGCCTCCAAATCCCTGGCCCCAAAGTCACTGAAGACTGCAAAAATGCTCAATCCAAAATTTTATATCCTGGCATCTGCTGCTTATTTTCCTACATCATGGTGACTGAATTCCCCTTCTCCTTCAGCAAACCCCTCCAGGAGGCACCATATTTTCTGGACTTTGGACTCAGCCCAGTTACAAAACCTTGAGACAAGGGTAACCATGAGTAAATGGAAGCCACAAGTTAGCCTGAGTCAATACTAAAAACAAAAGTAAAGAATTACAGAAAGTGTGAATATGAGTTGGAAGAACATTACTAGAATTGTTGCTGGACCATGAGAGAAGCTTCAGTTCTCATAGTTCTCCATGAGGCCTGATTATTTCTGCTGAGATTTTCTTCAATGCTTCTTGACCTCTTTGTGTATCCTGACTAAACACTCTTACCATGTACAGAAGCCTGCATACCTTTCTGTACTTTGCAAAATAAAAGAGACTAAAATTGTTTTGCTTCAATAAAAGTGAATTGTATTCAGTTTAAAAAGAGCTTATTCCTGAATACGAAACAGGCAAATGTGTGCACTGAGGCCAGGCAGATGGGTGAGGGTCCACATCAGCATCCATCTACATTAAGTAAAGAGATAAGAGATGAGGGAATCGACAACTAAAAGTTTTTATGAGATGACAATCTATAAGTTGCATTTATCCATACTATGCCTGCTCATTATTTGCAGAGATATTCAAGTTTGAGGTGTAATGAAATTATTTTGTAAATAAATTTTGCTTAAAGTTATTGTTGCTTTCATGAACCCCTGGTGTCAGCAATATGGCTTACCATTCCTTACCAGAAAAAATGCCAGGAGAATTGTGTAGATTAGACCATAGAATGCCTACCCCTTCTGCAAGTTGTTGGAAGTATTTATCAGTGTGCTAATGAGAGTCCTGTTTATGAAGCTGAAAGAGCTCAGGGCCAATTTCCTATGTAGCTAGTGTGGTGGGCATACTTTCCAGAAGAGCATGGTTACATCTGGTGTGTACCTTGTGGCTCAGCATTGATATTTTATTCATTTTATAGCTAGCAGCAGTTTTGCAGACAATATCTTCTGAAACAGCGGATTCAGTACAAATAGCAATGTAGTTATGATATTGCTGCTCTGGTCTATCAAGTGGAAAACTTTAAAAGGAAAACCTGTGTGATTTGAATATCCTTGTAAACCGTGGTTAATGCACCTTTAAATGAAAGGAAAGAAGGTGATCACAGAAACAAAAGCACTCAGTACATCCCCCTTCTAGATCTTATGCAAAGTAAAACTCACGGGATGTCAGGAGAATGAAAGCCATCATCACAGAACCATTTCAGACACCAAGAAGCCCTGAAAAAATATTTTGAAACATGGGAAAAAGGCAATGCTTTCTGCACTCAGATTTAGTTTATCATTTAGGCAATCGGCATATGATATTCTTACTTGTTTTTACCCAGCAAAATTGCTAATTTGTGGATGAATATATTTTCTTTCTCCTTTAGACCATCTATACTTATGTTAAATTGAAATTCAAATCATGCATTCCTCAAAATAAAAGATGTGACTAATTTTCATTGTCCATTGGTCTGGTCAAAATGCAGCTATAACTACTGATCAGTTTCATTTACTTATTTAGAATGATGGACAGCTTGGGTAGATTTTTAAATCTTTAAAGAAGCAACATTGTTATCCACCTAATTACTCTATCAAAGGTTTGGCAAACCTTACAATAGTAGTTTGCCCACAGCTATTAATTCTGTGGTCCCAATATGACTGTACTCATTACATCTTCTGCACGGTTCACAGTATTGTCCTGTGATTTACATGAAGAATGAAGATTCGAGAAGCCTGAAGCAATCCTTGTAATGTTATCTGATTGACAGATGCGGTCATCATTGATAATCCTGCACCTTGTCGGTGTTGAAAGTCAAAAAAAGTATTTTCTAACTCTGCCTTTCAATCTTCAACATCTCCCCCAGGCAAGCAATTTTGGGCTAAAGAGAATCATAAAACATTGGGTTAGAGATCAGATGCAGAAAATGAGAAGGTCCATTGATGAAATGCCATTTTGTTCTGTATAAATTTTCACCATACTCTGAATAGCAAACTTACCAGGTCAGGATAATACAAGTTGTCATCAAATAGAAAAAAAAAAAAAAAAAACAAGGAGTTATAGATGTGCTTTTTCGGTGCTGTGTGACACTGGGGATTTGTCACAGATTTCAGTAAAGCATTCTAGAACAAAGATGGGTCAGTTCACAGTGGGACTTTCGGTTTGGGGAAAAACTTTGCTTCTCTCTTCATCTTTTATCTATGCCCTTCTCCTAACATTTTTATTCTGGTGAATTCTTGTTAAAATATCAAAAGAATATACTGCTTAAGAGGGATACATGAGAAACGAGAGGGGAGCATCAAAGCCAATCTCTGTCCCCTCTGGTTCGGGGGATTGTCTTTATCCAGTTGCTGCTATGTCTTTTGTTTCTTTACTTCTTTACTCAAGTTCAATAATAGCAAATGCACCTATAGAAAAAAAAAGGCAATATTTTTTATTGAAATTTTAGCATCCTCACCTTTTGAAAGATGTTCCACTAGGCTTTGTGGAGGGTTGAGGGGAAATGGTGACCTTGTCCTCCACGATTCTCAGATTATGTTGTAAATGACAAATTAAGATAAAGGATGAATGTAGATATAGTCTAGGAAATGGTTAATAGATAAGGGCAAAGTTGGTTTCCAGCTGGGAGACCCAAGAAGGTAAAACAGGAAAAACAAAATTGTAAGTAGGGCCATGAAGGATAAGAATATGAATAAAGAAAGAGAAATAGCCTATTTCGTACAAAGTGAAGGTATATGGAAATATTTTAGATCAATGTTTACCAATTAAAGTGTTATCTTCTCATAAAAAGCAAAGTTAGAATATATTTAGAGGAAGGCATGTTTCTGAAGTGCTAGAAAGCAGAGTGTTAGTAGGGCATTAGGGGAAATATTGGAAGGTTATGAAGAGAAGCAATGACCCACTTTGGTAACATTATCCATCATGTTGAGGGGCGAGGGGAAGTATCTGAGGAGGGAGTCATCCTAAAAAGATTTGCTTTAAAAGGTAGTCTGGTGGCACTGTTTAGAATAGATTGGGGTGTGCAGTTATCAGAGGCAGAGTAAATTAATTGCTCTAAGTTCTAGCAAGTTCCAATAAAATGCTGAAAATATCTAATTATTCTATAGTCTGATGGAACTTACAAAGAACTCTCACACACATTTTTTCATACCAGGACAGAAAAATAAAGTGCAAATGTGAGAGAATGTCAAGCCTGCCCTGATTAATCAGACTGTTTGTTGAGTGTAGACAATGAGAAAGCTGTAAGGAGACTTCAGGTTGAGGGGAGTTACTCAGTAGCGGAACCACCAGCAATATGCTGAGGACATACGAAGAGTTAGGCCCTATGTTGAGAATTGCTCTCAAATATCTAATTTATTCCTCCCGCAACTATATGTAGTCAGAAATTTTACAAATGAGGAAACTAAGGCTTGGGAATATTAAGAAATTTGTCGAGGATCACTTAAGCTACAAGTGGCAGAGCCCACACTTGGCTGAGATTTAAGCTGTCAACAAACTGCTTTCACATGTAGCGTTTTCCACAATACTGGTTGGTGAAAGTCACAGAGGCAAACACGCTATTTTCATCTGAATGTTTTATGTAAGATGTGGATCTTATAAAGCTTTAATTTTACGTAATTAGGTTGTTCATTATATGATTCAAGGATAAATAGTACTTTCTTTTAAAATATGAATCAGGAGACTGTTAAATGATTTAATGGTAACGGAGCCCATTTAAAAAAACTTGGCAATATCTTGCCATGCTAGATTTTATTAAAGTGGTGCACAATAATGGTTAAGATTTTCCGCCAAGATCTTATAACATCATGATAGAGTTAGCTTCACATTTAGATGATAGTTACTTCAAAAAATCTCAGGCTTCCAGTGAAGAAAATCATTTTTCCTTTCCCCACCTATTCACATGCAAGATTTACATTCCCCAAATCATTATATGCAGACAGTCATTTCCTATATGCCTGACTTGCAGCCTTCCAAAACTATTGCGGATTTCATTCTAGAGCCTAACGTAAATCTTTTTACCCAGCAGGACCACTTTTAAGCTTACTGCTTCCATACAATAAATGGGCCTTTGGTGGCAAGAAGCAATTAATGATGTGTCCAGAAATTCCTGATAACAGCTTAAATCAGGAAAAAGATTCAGTGGCAAACATAATGCATAACTGAAACTTTCATAATGTTATAAACTAATATTACTTCAATTTAAAAAATTAAGTTAACCCTACAGAAAAAATAATGAGGTTTCCTGTTGCTATATCTTCTACAACATATTTATATAAATGTAAATGTGTACACTTCAGATGTATTTCATTGATATTTATCTATGCTGGTCTTGAAATCACAGGCTGCTTACTTAGGATTTCTTATTCTCTTTGTACTTCATTTAATTACAAATTTATCTTCTCTAGAGAGAAGTTGCATTTGAAATGACCTATGCAAAGAGAAATAGAAAGGTGTAAAATAGAAAGGTGTATGAACATTTGGGATTTCTGATTAAAAAGATAAAGCCACTCAGTCACAAATATTAAAGAAGTGATAAGCATCTTTTTTTGCAAAGTAAATATTATCAAGTTTTTCATCTTATCTTTCCCTTGTATTGGTGTGTTACTTATTTAATTCAAATTTTTCCTAGAGTAAGAAAGGAAATAAACCACAGTCTGTGTTTCTTTCCAAAGAACGCACTGGCAAAGGGAAAGTCTATTTAAAGAGTATTGTCTCTTTGGTTAAGCAGGAAATGAATTTTCTACAAAGGGTTGGAATCTTCTCTGATAGAATTGAAGGTAATTAAAATCTAATGGTAGAATCTAACCATTTAAATTGCAATTTAACTTGGTCAAATCAGATTGAAGTCAGAATACTTGACAACCTTAAAATGTGACTATAAGAGAGTCACTGTGTACATGTGAAATATTTGCTTACTCTGGAGTGAAATGAACATTGTGCGTAAGAAATGAAATGGTTTCTAAATTTATATGACTTTTCATTAGTATAAAAAGATGGTCGTAAGGATTTGCATCTTACAATATATAATGACAAAGAACAACTGGCATCAAATTAAAAGCTTCAATAACAAACAAAACATGATTAGGTTGCACTGTTCATGAGATCTTATTATTCTAGCATGTATAGTTTATTATATAAAGTCTGAAGATGAGACTTTTAAATTATCAAATTGTATTTATTGCTGTCTTAACCTAAGGCTACATAGTTAGGTTTGACAATTATTCTCTCTCCAAGTGTGGAAAACTTAGAGCTGTAATGCATACATTTCCACATATACTATTTTTATCAAAGTCTTAATATATTAAGTAGTTTGACACATGAAATAAGAGAAATGCTGTGTGCCTTTCTTATGGGAAATTAATAAGAACAACAAGGATTCTAATGAAAGTTTGGAGAGACTGTGTGATTTGCCAAAGTGAATACAGGTCTTCAAACTTTTTGCTCAGCATTCTTTCTAACATTTCACTAAATTCCCACTAGCGTGCACATTACCTGAAATGCTAGCTACAACTTACTCTTATCACCAACCACCAGGAGCCCAGTGTTGGAAAAGAGATGGTGCACCACTTTTATACCTTGTTCCAGGTTATTTCCTTGCTCCAGATTACCTTCTTACTCCAGATAATCAGGGAGAGGATTTTCAGGCCATACTGAACAAATAAAACCTAGATCTCTGAACAAGGTTGTGAACTGAAATACACTGAATGAAGAATAAACTACCACAATAGAAGACAGCTCTGGGTAAAATCAATTTTTATTTTGTGTTTAATAGCATTTTTATTTGAAATTGCTTTCTATTTTTGGTTGTAAATCATTTATACATACAACCTCCCTCCTGCCCACCTATATGCACTTTTGAAGAACTTCACTTTCCTTAGAATTTTGAATCTCAAGATGAATGCTTCATTCAGAGTAAAAACTCTACCACCACATAACGTAACCACATAACCACAAGGGAAGCAATTATCCCAAAAGAGAAGCAAAAAGGGGGAAAAAGTTCCAACAGGAATAAGAAAACCTCCATCTCTGGCCATTTGCTTTACTGAAAAACAAGCAGAAGCTCATGAAAGACAATGTATTTATGCATTTTCCCATAGAAGCAATGTTGAATTGAGAGCTGTGTTCTTGACAAGAGACTTGGCAGAAAAGTAAGTCTAGCTCAGGCCAACGATATCATAAAAACAACCATAAAATTCTCCCATATATTTAATAGTGAAATTATGTTCAGAGTCCAATAAAATGAGCATAAATATTCTATACACATTGATTATACAAAAGGGCACTCTGTGCTATAAAGTATACATGCTACACATAAATAAAATTTTGCTGTACTATAAATTAAAACTATTTAAAATTAATATGCTAGCTATAAGAAAGATTAAACATTTAATTAACAATATTTTTGCTTGCCTTTTTAGAAATGTTATGATTTAAATGGCCTGGGTCACCTCAACTGCTGTCTAGGGAAGCTGAAATGATTTTTTTTTTTCTCTTCAGAAGATTTTCTGTCTTGACCTACTAATCCAAGCTGTAAGATTCTTAGAATGCTCAGCAGACTATAGCACAGGAGAAGCAAATTGAGAGTAAGCCTGGATAAGAACCCACATGCACTAGATCCACAAGGGGTGGTCAACCATTGCAAATTCAAAATCAAACCTCCAACAGACTTAGATGTGATATGGACTGGTATAAAATTCCTAGCAGGGGAGAAATAATAGAACTCCAAAAGAGTAATTTTAAACACTGATGATGCCTTTGATCAAGAAGCCTCTTCACTCAAGATTCTAATGTATAGCAGGACAGGGCCTGAGGAACAGGGGCAGAGAAACAGACTGTGCAGGTCTCAGAAAAGAGAATGAGCCAGGCATTAAAACTGATGTCCAGTTGTGAAAGGTGATCAATAAAAGGAAAAATTGGCTGCCAACGGACACACACACGTCAAGCATATTCCCAGAGATCCACCAGTAATGGGTCTTAGGAGGATCAAGTTAAACTTAATACCCTTTGATCACCTGATGGAGAAGGGGCACTTCTTGGGTTCTGTACTGGATCTGCAGTGACCTGTAGCTCAGCAGTCTGGGGCACGTAAGGTCCTGTCCTTCCCAGTGTCATTCAGTGACCCTAACCTGATGCTCAAAAAGTGAGTTTTTGTTTCCATGTTTCAATCTCAGTGGTAGATAAACGTTGTTGCCAACGACAATAATTTAAATTATTATCTAAAGCTTTAAACTTCTGAAGAAAAGCGAAATCTCATGAATTTGATCCTTCTGCTTCTTTGTTATTTGTTATATCTCATTCTACTAACAGCCCTAAAGCTGCCAAAGAAAATACAAACTGGAAGCTGGGAGGGGGTGGTGTTTGGAAAGGAGAAGCGGTCACTATACACTTCTCCATTGATAGTGTGCTCCCTGGGGGGTGTCTATGGCCTGGTTATATATGTATGACCTTCAGGCTTTTCATTTCAGCTTTTGGAATCACATCATTATCTCATTTTATTTACAACAATCTAGCATAGATACTAAAAGAATTATCTCCATTTTCCAGATTAAGAAATTAACTTGGAGGGGTAATGTTCTAAATGCAAATCTGTGTTTCAAAAACTAGGGACAGGGATCTATCTGTGCTCAAGTCCTTTCACATAACAGCTCCTCAAAAATAGTTGCTGATTGAATTAATTAATGTATGCCCCCCCACCAGAGTGATGTTTTAGAATAAAGGAATGGTAAGGAAAAGTGAAGTCAAAACAGGGCTAAGAAATGAGGCTAGTGATAGTAACAGCTAACAATTGCATCCTTACTATCTGCCAGTTATTTGATAAACCCTTGTACTCCTTTATTTACAGCAACTTAAAAAGATAGGGAGCGCTATTTTTTCACATTGTACACATGAGAAAACCACTGAGTATATTTCAGAACTTGGATTCAAATCTATGTAAGCTGACACCAAAGCACACGCACTTAAATCTCCCACCACCCTCTGTAGAAAACAAATTAAGAAGTCAGAAATCACAATGATGACAAAGAACAGCTACAACAGGCAAGTCATGCAAAGTGGAAAGTCTAAAATATACCAAGTGCCAGGAATTTATGCAGATTATCCCTAGTTCTCAAATTTACCTGAAGAATTGCTATGAGAATCTTCACTTCCTAGATAAAGCAGCTGAAGCTCAAAGAAGCTAGATGACTTCCCCAAGGTTATGCGGCTAACAAATGACAGAACTGCGATTAAATCAAGTCTGTCTGATTCCCAAACCCATGTCTTTTTTTTTTTCATTATACATTGTTTTCAAATCTACAGTCTAGACAATAGAAATTTTCCATATCCAGGAGTATTCTCTGTTCCTGAGGAATGTGTACAGAACAGCTGAGGAATTCAGGTCATGTGTATGACTTGACCAAAGAACAGTCTTTCTCAATCTGAAAAGTCTATCCTCTTTAACTAAGCATATAAATTACTGTCTCAAGAGGATAAACAAAGAGCTATCAGGGAGAAAGCACACAACAGCTGGGCCAGGGCTGCCAAATCAGTTCTGGTGACCCATGACTAATAACTAAGTGGAATCACTTAGATTAAACTCAGAACAATACCACTACTGGGAATCTACCCAAAGGATACAAAAACAATAATCCAAAAGGATACATGCACCTGTATGTTCGTTGCAGCACTGTTTACAATAGCTAAGGTATGGAAACAACCCAGATGCCCCAAAATAGATGACTGGATCAAGAAGATGTGGGACATATACACAATGGAATACTATTCAGCATTCAAAAATGATAAACACATGCAATTTGCAGCGACATGGCTGGAACTAGAAAGAATCATGCTCAGCAAAGTAACCCAGATAGAAAAGAGAAAAACATCGAATGGTTTCACTTATAACAGGGATATAGGGGAACCAAGTATGAGAGAGACACCCAGAGAGGGAGGGAGAGGATAAGGGCTCAAAATGGGGTAGAAAAGGGCACAAGGGACCATGGTGATGGGTCACAGGTGAATTGGTGGTGGGTTACCCAAGGGGAATACAAAATGTAAAAGATATAAATAACAATAAAAAAATTAAAAAAAACCCCTCAGAACAGACTGATTTCATAATGGACATATTTCTAATTCCAGATTTCCAATTCTAGTCTCTAGGAAGTGTGGCTCATTCTTTCAGTTTAGGGATGAACAGATGATTTCATTTATTTCTGGTGACCTCAAACTTTGTAAAATTGACGTCAATCTTATCCCAGAGCAGTGGTTCTCAAACTTTCATATCCATTGGAATCCATTGGAGAACTTGCCAAACAGAAAATATCGGGCTCCATACCCAGAGTTCCTGATCCAGTGGGTCTATAGTGGGTTATCAGAAACTGCATTTCTAACAAGTTCCCAGGAAGATGGACAGTGCTGACAAGAGTCTGCATTTTGAGAACTATGGTTCTGAAGTTATTGCAAATTTCTAATTTATTTCTCTTTACTCCAAACCAAAGTTGCCCATCACATGATATCAGCCACCAGGAGTGCGCAATCTGCTTTACAAAGCGAAGTGCTCAATTCCTTGATTTCAAATCAGTCCTCCAGGAAGCTCTAAATACTGATTTTGAAGAGTTTATGCATTTCATAGTGTATTCCACATTTTCCCTGAGCATAGAAAACACAAATACAGATGACAACTAAGATAAAAGTTCAAAACAATAATGCCTAAAATTTAGCAATTTATGCATAGATCCTCAAAACTCAATTTTGTGTAGATGGGTTAGATTTTTGAGGCTAGCCCTGCATAATCAATATAATCTAGAAACCTTCACTCATCAATATTATAGAATGTGTTCATTTTTCTGCCAATAATCAGTTAGAAGTAAGGTTTTTTTGCTCATGTTTTGCAAATGATTTTTTTACAAAATAATTTTCATAGCTTTACTGTGAGCCTTAGACTTTTATAGTTGTCAGAGCTCAGCTAGGGAAAGCTATGACTATTTCATTTTGACAGTTCCCTTTGGAACAATTATTTAATGTGAGCATTATTTAAATGTGGGAGTGGAATGAATATATTTCTTGGTGTGGTTTTTAAAATTTAGTCTCAACTTCTTATCTTCCGTCTACATTTAAAACAGCACATTATTCATTGCTTCTTGCCTTCCATTTAGAGTTAGCACCAAGTTTAGATATTGTGGAAAGTAATTTTGACTGAAGAGCAAAAGATACACATTGATGTGCTATCCTTAACTCCATTATTCTTTTAATCCCATATGAGGAAACAAAATGATTTCAAGCTGAAGCAAAATGTGATTCCTTTTGAACTGTACAGTTGACAATTTAGAAAAAACACAGTCTTTGCAGCATTATTTCCAACCCTCTGGGTATATTTAAAGTTACCTTTACATTGCTATTTTGAGGTAAGATCCATTTTGGAGAAAAACAAATTAATGCGTTTGAATAAATGAGCTAATGCAGAAAGCTGTTGCAGACTTTTTCCTCAGAACTGCAGGAATTCGGATTTTATGTTAACAATGGAGCCCTGGCAGACCATTCTAAGAGATAATTAATAAGTAATGAAGGGAATTTGAAGAGTAGACTGTTATGACAGGGAGAAGAGGTGAGGTGAAAATAATAGAAAATATGTATTTGTTTACTTCAAAATATGGGTAGTGTTCCACTGAAGGGGGTAATCTAGAGAATTTCTGTATCTTTTCACATGCTATTTCTCGCAGGAATCGGCAGGCAGTGGCATTATACTCATTCTGGAAATTGCCTTTATGCACAAATAGCATTCATTACATGCAGCTTTTCTCTAAAGGGCAAGGGGGAAATAGATTATTTGTGAAATAAAAAAATAAAGCTAGAATGGATTTTTTTTTTTTCCTCAGGGTGAGAGGGAAAATGCTGGGATGTTGTTTTCAAACATTCCAGCTTATCAATTCCAGAGAGTATGGACAAACATCATTTTCACTGTTGACATAATGAAGATGACGCTTTTCAACCATTTCCCAGAGCATAAACTAGCTTTTGGTGTGAGCCTGGCTGTGTGATCATAATGGATACTAGTGATGTGGGAAAAAGAAACGCACAAATGAAAAACAATGAGTCAGAGAGCTCATTCATAGATGTCGATAGAAAGCACAGTTTCCTCAAAATCTGTTTAGTATCTGCCTTTATATAATCTGAAGTGCATTGCAGACCATTATTTTGTTGAATAAAATGTTACAAATGTTTAGGAACAAAGATATTGTATTTTTATGATATCTCAGAGAGCTTTGGACTTTCGTTTTTCTTCATGTGATGCTTATTTAATAAAGTACAAAGAACATTTTGTTCAGTAGATGAAACTAAATGAAGTTAAGACAGGTAACTTAAGTAAAATATCAATAATGTGAATGAAATACATACCTAAATTTCTAAATTTCCAGGCTATTAAAATTGCTTTCTGGGGTAAATTATCTAAATATATATATTTTTTAAAGAAAGTATTATAAACAGTAACACAAGAAGAGTAATATTAAAACCAATTTTTTTCCCCTACTGATTATTGTTAATATTTCTATTGAGGGCCTCCCTGGTGGCGCAGCGTTTGAGCGCTGTGCTGTTGAGCTGTCGGCAGCGTGCGATGCGAGTTCGACGCCCAGCCGGGGAGAATCCCACATGGTGCGGCAGACCTCTCCTGCCTCGCCCGCTGCTCCCCTCAGCAGTGTATTTCCTTTGATCTGTCTGTTCTGCTCCCCACTCTGTCTCTGGTGAACCCTCTCGACCTCCCATGCCTCTGGCCTGTACCCCAGCTTGTATGTATAAATAAATAAATCTTTAAAAAAATATATTTCTATCGATTTCCCTCCTGTCTTTCTTCTGTTAGCCCATATTTTATAGATAGATAGATAGATAGATAGATAGATAGATAGATAGATAGATAGACAGATAGATAGACAGACAGATAGTTCTGTGTTCTGGTTTCTTTTTCTTTTCTTTTCATATTATTGTGTATGCATTTTCCCACTTGGTAAAGATTTTCAGAATTGTTTTATAGTGTCTACATATTATTATATGACAGAAAATTGCCACATCTAAGAATTTTGCATTTGGGAACATGTAAGTGGCATCTAATACTTTTTATCAAAATTAATACAATGTACTTATAAAATAGTGAAAACTTTGAGAGGTTGTCCTGAATGCTTTTCCTTTGGAGGAAAGAAAGATAAAGACTTTGAAAGGGGATTTGATTCAGAAATCAGTCAATAGAATGGCTCTGGTTCCTTAATAGGTCCTAGGAATGGTTCAGGCTTTCGTATTCTGAGAAATCAGAGATCTAAGATAAACTGTTTCATGTGTGTGCATCTGTGTATGCACACATCTGTTTGTGAAGTGTTGAGGACCAGATGATAAAATGTGGACAGAGAATCTACACTTACTTACAGAACTGTCTTGACAGCTATTGGTAGTAGGGAGGAAGCACAATTGGTAGTCATATGTTGTCATCCTTTGCAGACCACTAACAGCAATGAGAGCAATGAGGCATCCTCTGTGTGTTTGCTGAGTCAAGGGTATCAACAAGAAGAAGCCAAAAATCAAAAGGAAAATCTACAGGATACCTTTTGGTTTCTGTACCTGATGGATATTTGTTAAGATAGCTATGATTTGGTTTTTTAAAAGGATTTCATTTATAATAGTCACCAAAACACATAACTGGGAGTAAATCTAACAAAAGTTCTATAATGTAATTATCTACTTCCATAGAGAAAAGCACAGGACTCAGTTGAAGGTAATACTGGAAGACTAGAAAATAAAGAACTAAAGAACTAGACCATGACTGATGATGGAAAATCTCTCATTATCAAAAACACAGTGATTTCCCCCTATTAATCTTGGACTTCAATGCAATTCCATAAAATTTTGACATAATTTTTGTTATGAGATTTGAAAATCCATGTGTAGAAGTAATGACCTAAGAATTGCCAAGGGAATTTTGAAAGCCAAAATGGTGTGGAGGGGACTTCCTTACAAAATACATAGACCTTTTACAAAGTAATCATTGCTAAATTATAAAAATGATCACCAGAGGAGTTGATACACTAATAGGCAAACAGATAATACAACAAAGGCATGGAACTGATCTGTAACATGAGGAAGACATCTTAATAACTTGTTAACAAACTTCAAAAGGTAAAATGCCAAAGGAAATGTATATTATGATAAGGAAATGTATATTATGATAAGGAAATGTATATTATGATAAGGAAATGTACAATACAATAACATTGAAATTCTGTTGTTTGGAAACTATCCAAATGTAATAAATAGAAAAATATGATTGGGAAGAAGATAAACTGAATTTATGATAGTGATTACCTCTGAACACAGAGATAAAAGAATTATATTAATAGAACAAACTGGAATTCAACTTACATGCAAATTAATTTTTAGAGATCTGAAGCAATTAAAACAAAATATGCATTTATTATAATCAAGAGTGGTAGAACTTTTAAGATTGTTATATTGTTCTCTGCATTTTCCTATAAGTTTGAAAGTTTTAGGAATTAAAAAGAAAAGAAAAGTACAGAAACCTCTGATTTTGTTGACATTTTACCATGTACTTAATCTCTTTTATCTAGTCTAAAACTCAATTCCACCTTTTGCTAATTAATTCAAATTGTGTGTATATCAAAACCAAAAATTATATAGACTGCCCACCAAATTGAATCTTATACACAAAAAACAAAGACGTAAGAGAATGACTGATGAAACTACTATTTTGAGGGAGTAGAGACAACATGGATTTGGTAATCCCTGGTTTGATGACCAGGCAAGTGTTTTTGCATCTACAACTGTGAATACAAGACCAAGTGTGTGCATACTTTTTAAGCCAGAGCTCTGCAATTGTTTCCTTATTTAAAAAAAAAACCATGCTGTCCCTATTTACAATAGGTAAGATATGGAAACAACCCAAACGCCCAAAAACAGATGACTGGATCAAAAAGATGTGGTATATATACACAATGGAATACTATTCAGCAATCAAAAAAGATAAACTTATGCCATTCGCAGCAACATTGATGGAGCTAGAATGGATCATGCTCAGAGAAATAAGCCAGAAGGAAAAAAAAATATCCAGTGGTTTCACTTATAGGAGGAATATGGAGGAACCAAATAAGGGATCAAGAGGAAAAAAATAACAATAATAACAATAACAAAAAAAAACTAGCAGGCAACCATAAATAAGAGACATTCTGTGGGGAAGGGGGAAGAAAAGGTATCAAAACAGGGGAGAGAAGAGCACAGGGACTATGGGGATGGTTCATGGATGAACTGGTGGTGGGAAACCTATGGGGGATACACAATAATGTAAAAGATGTAAATAAAAATATATATTAAAATAAATAAGCATGCTGTCCTATTGGTTTAATTGTAATGTTCAAGAGTAACTTTAAAAAGCGTTCCTTATCTAATCCTAAAAGCACATTTCATCCATGTTGGTGACTAACTTATGAAGAACAGAAATTCTTATTATCTACTACTGACAAACTGGAAAGAAAACATTGAAGTTTTGACAAATTTAATAAGAAATAGTTAACCTCCTTTATTCCATTTGATTTGAGGCGGGTGATGCAAAAAATAAAATCTGTGATTTACCTTTGTAGGATTTAAAAGAGATTATTGGATTCAGTTTCTCTCTCAAAGGCGCTCTGCATCATTCTCCGCCACGTCATTTTATCAAAGACAAAATATATATTAGTAAAACAATAGCTTTTAAACAACAAATCAGCTCCAATTCCAAGTGGTAAATAATTTCTAAAAAGTAATAACTTTCCCCTAGGGTAATTTTCCATTTTAATCAATAGGTCACTACTGTAAGAATAAAACTACATACAAGAAGTCTTGGGACCTGTATAATGTGAGTCAGGGTGCCTGACATTGCCAAAGCACAACTCTCCAGGGAGCTTCCAGTGCGAGTTAATTAGCCAAACCAGCAGATCATTCAGTAGCTGCTTCTGTGTTGGGCACTATTATTCCAGCTACGCTCCTCATGGAACCTAATCTCAGAATTTGGACCACACTGCCTTTGACTAAACTTCAATCTCATGATGGCACTTCTCTTTTCAACACAGAAAATGAAGGGAAAATTGAAGTAATTATGTTGACAATTTAAACTAAAACAGGAAATATCCAGATACTTGAAGCCAAAGGGAATTGGAGGTTTAAACTCTGCAGATAACAATCTGAGCTCTCTCAATTCTGCTCTTCCAAGAATATAAAGCATTTCATAAATGAAGTTTACTGAGCAGAAATTTCCAAATATTATCTCTAGTACCCATAAGCAGAAGCCCCAAAAACCAATTCTCTCCTTCCTATGTCAGCAAAAAGTGGCATTTATTGAAGCTATTTTAAGTTTTCTGTGCTACTCAAGTGTGTAGAAACTGATGCTGTTAACCAAAAAGGTATCAGGCAAGATATTCTCATAAACATGAAAATGTAATTTATGTTTCTTTAGTTTTCACTTCCTTTGAGCCTCTGGAGGAGATAGGCTACCATCAAGAAGAATATAGGTAACAGCTATCAAAGATTCTGGTTTTGTCTTCCACCAGTGAATTCATTCCCTTGAGAAGCTGCCTCTCCTCCAAGTGTCCAGCAAGTCCCTTGTCACATCTGTCCCCTCTCACCTCTGCTTTGTTGTTTTATGTTCTTTACCACCTCTAGCCTCTTGTTACTGCTCATGTTATGACTCACTCATTATTGGGCTGCCAGCACCCTCAGGCCAACCCTGCAGGAAATGGGTGCAATCAACACTTTTTATTTTCCTTCATTGAGATAACACTGGTTTAAAAGACTGTATATGATTTAAGGGAATACCTTCACACTGGGTTAGTTGATGTTACCACACTACCCCTAGCATCCAAGCACTCATATTCTGTTACCACAGACAATGTGCCCCTTGCTACTTTTGTTCCTACCCCACTCCACTTGGGACTTATGAGCCTGCATATCTATGTAAGCCAACTCCCTAAAATAAACAAATACATACAGTGGATTTATAGGTCATATGCATATAGATATGTAAGTATGTATGCACTCATCCTGTTCGTTCTTTTTCTCTGGAGAGCCCTAAACACCAGCTAACTCTGGTATTTATTTCATTTACCACCCAAGTATAATCTTTTTCTAAATTATTAATTTGGACTATTTATATCAAATGTCTCCCCACTTGTCAATAATTGAGGAACTTCATTGCCAAAAATAATTCCTCTATCATCAGCTTGCTCTTTTTTATATAAAAATGGAATGAAAACGAATGTGTGCTAACCCAGTAACCCCCACCATCATCACAGAAGCCTCTCCAACCTGTTACAATGCCCTCCTGCTAAGTGCTCTGAGGATCCCGCAAACCATGCCTCACATGCATTCATAAACAATGTCTCCCTGGAACTTCTTTGCTCCTTTCTCCCCTTTACATGTTTACTCCCCTGCATTTTCACACTGACAATGCTCTTCATGAGCCACTTTTTGTGATGTTCCCCAACCTAACTGCTGATATTTGATTAGCACTCAGTTACATAAGATTGGATCCTTCCTGCATCAGAAAAAGGATTTCTCCTTAAGTCTGTGTCACACCCCAAAACAAGGGATGACAGACCCTGGTGGAACTGTCACTGAGAGTCTATGTGACTCTGGGCAAAAGATGAGTTCTTGGTCCTTCCAGTTTTTACTTTCCCCTCAAAGTTTCAAAAATCACAGATTCAGTTCAATTAGAACTCAAACTCAAGGTAAAGTGTATTTCTTTACTCTCAGTTGATCTTACGAATATGTCTCCCCAGACAGGAAACTCAATTTGGGGAGGCCAGTCTTCATCCAGCTGCAGAGGTCACTCGCTCTGTGGGATCAGACAACTGAGTTTAAGTTTAATCTTAATATTTGTGAAAGTAGGAATAGAATTTTAAGAATAGGGAGGAGAATATCTTTTAAAATAAAACAGGTCACTATTTTAAAGATATTCATTTATAATTATTTTATTAAACAATCATCTTTTACATGTCATCCAGACCTTACCCCTGAAGTGCAAAAAACAGCTTGAGGTATTAAAACTGAAGGAACATTTGCACGTGTTTTGTAAGGTTTTCACACTATAGAAACTGGATAATTCGGTATAACTAAATACTACATATAACTGCAGGCCTATAAGAACAAAGCTATATTAAACAAAACTGGTTTGTCTCATTATAGCTCTGACTCTCCCATTTATGATAAAAGGGTAACAAAAAAAAAACAATATGAGATTTAAGTTGCTTGTAAAATATGTACAATATCCAGTGTTATAAAATAGTATCTAGAAATTAAAAGGTCAGCAGCTGCAGCAGTACCCATCCTAAGGGCACAAAAATCAAACTGTTTTCTGTGTGTAAGGCCCTATTTGCAGGACTTCATTCTCAGATCAAAATAAATTCACTTAAAGTATCTGAAACAGATATTTCCAGAATATTCCAATACTATCCACATCTAAATAGGGTCACATAAATATTATGCTCTGTATTTTTTTCTGTAGAACTTTCCTTTATAAACTAAGAAATAAATTTGTTAACAGATAGCTCAGAATGGCCACTTCAATGTTATTTTGAAGGAACACAAGGAAGAAGAGTCTGGCTTCTTAAAGGATATACATTTTTATATTAAAAAAGTATACAAAAACTTTCTAGATCCCACTTCACTTTGTGTCTACACCTTGAAATAGAAAATTGAGGCAATTATATATCTAATTACCATAATAGAAACATTTTCTTCTGAACTATTTAGACAAATTAGAAAAAAGGTGTTTTTGATTTGGTGATTAATTTAACTATTAACTTGAGAGTATAAACAGTTCATTTAAAACAAATCTAAAATTACACAGTGATTTACAGGTAGTATAGTAAATTAAGTCATGAATGTTGAACAGAAGTTAGCTGCTACAGCAATTTTTACAGTTACCACTGGACTTCTGGTAGCTGCTCAAGGAGCTTTGGGTATTCATCATTGAATGTTTTCATTTGTTCAATTGTGCAAATAAGCATGAACAAAGGAAAGGCAGATACTTTTATAAGAACATACGTTGCTTCAAACTTGGGTTTTTAAAATATTTTTGCAAAACTGATAAAGATCAAATGGTTCTTTCAATTTACTATTAGAGAAACATATTCCATAGCAATCAAGACCCTTTAAAAAGAAGGCCTTCTCCAATATGTTTTGCCAGTATGAGAAATTTATTGGGAAAAGAGCATTTTTTCCATGGAGATTTCAACAATGTTCTGTAAAATACATTTAACCTGCTTCATTTTTGTTCTAGGGAGAAAGGAACACAGGTTGTTAAAAATGCACAAAGGAATACTCTGCTTCCTGGTGGGGACAATGTCCCACATTGTCTGCTTTCCCATCTACTGATTCTGAATTAAGAATAATCTTTGCAGTTATCTCACTGCTGGAAGCACAGCTGTGACAGCAGCTGAGCTGCTTACCTGGGAGGAGAGTCAACATGAACCGATGTTCTCACATGAACCAGAAGAAGAAAACTGATCACGGTCAGCCCTAGCCAAATGAATAATGATCTAGGGTCATTTAGTATCTTCTGGAGGTTAACGAATATTTTTAGCGTTTGCTACACAAATGGATGTTCCAAGTTAAGATCATTTCCCATGAAGTTTTTTTGTTTTGTTTTGTTTTTTGTTTTTTAGTGAATTTCATCAGACATGGAACCTAGCCAAAATCACAGGAAGGTCATAGAATGACTAATTAAATCTTAGGAGTCCAAACTGACCAGTCCAATTAAAATATATCCCTAAGCAGAAATTACCTGGAATAAAACAAAAACTGACTTACATTTTAGGATCACATGTGCAATCTAAATGCCATCACATTGAATTGTAATGTGTAAGGGAGAAAATGCAACAAATTCCTTTGTTTTTTTCCCTATGCCCACTTTTTATCTCTATAACTAATGGTCAAAAAAGTTGAAATAAAAGGAAAATGATTGACTGTAGGATCGAAGTCCTGAATATTTTTTGCTTATTATCAGTTTACCCATTGGTGCCATACAAATAGGACTGACCACATGCATAAGTGACAAGAACAATATTATTCAAATTCTTTCACTACCATCATACTGATAAGCTACACAGTGAAATCTATCAAACTTACAAAAGCCAAACACTGGCTGGCATTCAATTCAGATGGAGTACAAACTGAATCACACGGTATAGTCAGCGAAGACTTCCCAAGGCCAGGGGCCTGTTGCAGTCAGTCAAAGGCAGGGTTTCTTATGCCATTCAACACCAAGCTGGCAGGTGCCTTCCTATGCAGGAGGGCCAGTGAGCACAGGAGAAGGGAAAAGCTTGTGACCCCCAGAATGACCAAGCCTGATATCAGTGCACTGGTGACTGTGTTCAGCTGGAAAGGAGGTTGGTTTGGAGAACCTACAAGTGATAAAACACACAGTGAAAGACACAACATCAGATTTATCTCACCTTATCCCGGTGAAATACCTGTATACCTGTAAAAGGTCTATAACCAGGAACTTGTAGAATAGCAATATGACACTGGATTATACTACAATCTACTGCTCTGTAATTCAACCCAATACCCAAAAAAGATTGTGCAGTTTCATGGCCCAGTATCCCCTAGGAAGTAAAAAAAAAAAAATAGATACGTAAAATTCTGTAAGTTAAATAAATAAAGTAAAAAGTGATCAATAGGCTGCCTGTGAGTTCAAAAAGCCTTAGTGAGCTGTTACTTAGAATAAATATAAAAGGCTAGAGCTCAATCCATTTAGCTGATAGCACTTTTGTAACTGGTCATCAGAAAATAATTTACATTTTTAAAAAATCATACTTTTATATTCATTATATGTTAATAAACTTACCAAGCTGTGAATTGTTGGTTGGAGTCTCATCTGGGGGGAGCAAGAGGAACAAAAAAAAAAAGCAACATTGGGTTTCCAAATATTTACCTATGTTTACTATAATTCTATTATTGCTTTACACCTATAGGTCCCTTTGCATTCACTCACAAGCTCCATGGAGAAGGCAGTAATGAAAGTCTTCCTGAACCATTCTTCTTTCCCATTTTCTGCTCCATACATTCTAGATTTTATCATCTACCACCTCCGCAAGCCCACACCAAGCCACTGCCCTGGGCATACAAATATAATCACAAAATATACTGTGCTATATTCTTTCCTGGCAACTTTGCTTCATCATTATCTCTCCAGTCAGGTTAGTAGGGGCAGTAATTGTTAACAGCTATTACATTTTTATAGCCCTATAACTTGCCATTTGTTATTCTGCTATAGAGAAACATTCATTATTTAGTGCTGTTCTATTCTAAGTGTTGCCAATTTGCCCATCATAATCTGCAAAAACATCATTTTAAGTTCCAAGAAGATAAATTCACACTTAATAACTAAATGAAAGAAAAACGTGACTCCTCAGCTTCAATTGTAGTTTTATTTGCATCTGTTAAGTAAAAAACTGAAGCTGGTGATTTTTCACTTTTCCCTGGCAAACACAGTAATAAATGCAATGAACATTATCACTTGGTTTCCCAAATTTTGTTGCCCATTTTGTGATCATATAGCAATTAACCCTTGACCCTGTATAATGAGTGAATTTCATATTTGTGTTTAAATACGTGGGTGTGCATGAGTCTGTGAGTGATTTTTATTTGAACCACAAAATGTTTATATTTGATTCTAGAGAATAAATATCATTACAATTAATATATGTGTGATGTCACACCGTTTGTAAGTGATCACATTAATCTTCATGTTAGCCATATGGTTCAGATACCCCCATTTTACAGATGAAGACACTTCCATCTGTCACAGCCTCCATGATAAAGTAAACATATGCTTAACTAAAAGCTCAGTTTTGGAGTAATTTTTCTAAAATAATACAAACTAACCAAGTATGGAAAATATCCTGAGTAACAGAGATTAATATGTGAAGCTATAAAACTCCAGGATTAGTTCTTTAAATAATTACTGGGAAAACCTGGAGAGATATTTATAAAACAACTGAGGAATTATTTCAAGTCATTTGAGTCTAGGCAGTAATGATCGTTCTTCTATTTGATCCTAAGAACTACTGGGTAGTCAGAAAAGCCATGATGTATTTTTCTCTGTTTTTCAAGCAAAAATGCATCATGAGTTTTCCCACAATGCGATATAACCAAAATTCATAGAGCACTTATTCACAAGATTTTTTACAATGGTGCAGTGCATTGCTATAGGACAAACAGAAAAACAACACAATATATTTTATAGGCCATCATTAGGAAAATCCTAATCTCCAACTAATACCATTTGATAAGACACTTTCTTCTCATGGAAATAGATGGGCTGAATGGACTGATGGGTGCATCCAAAAGATCCACATGCCTTTTCCCCAAGACAAACTGCTTCACTGGAACATGCAGGAGAGTATACAATGCTCTAAAACACCTTCCTAAAACCAATCCTTTGTTTACAAAGAAAACTTGCTTTTTATAAATGTTTCTATTTAGACCAGAAAGCTGTCCATCCTCTGTGTCCCTAATAAGGCAAAAGTGCTATGACAAGATGTCCCTAACATTAATAAAAGAAATCAGAATATCCCCCTCTTCTCCCAATGACCATCAAAACCTCTGTAACAACAAAATCCAGGTGTCACCCACGAGTAATTGGCTATGGGCAAAATCTCCCTGTGTGGGGACAAGATACCAAGTGAGCCAAATGAGTTCCAAGTTCCCAGACTGAAAAACGGAAAGCATCCTACCTTTGCTACATGGCAGGAATCAAAGCATGTAACATTTGAATATTATTGGAAGTGTATTCAATAATGAACAAAGGCAGAGAGATTCACTTTATCTAGGTGCATTTCTTGTACCCTGCAATTTAGTATCATTGTAAAAAAAAAAAAGGAAAAATCAAACCATGTCTAGCAGAGAAAGGAGGTAGACAGTTTCCAGGAAGCTTTTTTTTTAAAAAAATATATCTGGGGAAATGGAATACTAAAGTTGGTGAGCTCTTCAAAAGACATATAGCTAGCTAAGGACCCATAGAAGGAAAGTGATAGCAGCAATACCACAGCTGTGAGAAAGAAGTGGCAGATAACTTGTCATTCGCTGCTATTCTCTCATATAACTTTTGAAATAAATGGCAAAAAATGGACATCAGCACAAAGATATGCAGAATGAATAGTGTTCCTTTCTTAGCAGAAGCAAACTGTTTTAAAAAATCTTCAAGGACCTATGTAGTGAAATGGACCTCAAATTTTAAGAAACTTTTCATTGTCCATTGTGTCATGTTCATTAATTGCCCACCTCTACCTTTGATTGCTAAGATCCCTGAGGCTAAAAACCATGGCAGGTTCTCTAACATACCCAGTTCCCAGCATAGTGCCTGTACCAGGTAGGGACTAAATAAATATGCTCAAGTGAATTATTCAGTGCCCTTAAAGCACTATGATACTAGGAGAGCAAGATTTTGGCACAGACATGTCCACAGACATTTGTGTTAAAAAGTGATTAGGTCCTATTGCCTTTCAGTGATTATATTTTTAAATTTCCAGAATTGTATCTCATGATAAGCATTGTCCTACCAAAGAGTTTTAGCATTTTGATAGCTTAAAATAAGAATACTTTAGGAATTTTGAGGATTTTGAGTATTGAGGATGTGAATATTTCTCTAAATCAACTAAAAATGAATTAATAATGTTGGCTAGAAATAACCAGAATGGATTTTATTTCATTAAAGTAAAAAGCAGAAGCTCTGAGGTTTAATAACTTATTTAACTTGGTCTAAGCCAGATGTCTAGGGGAAAGGAGTGGTTCAATGAGTAAATAAAGCAAAAATTCCAAGTATCAGAGAGCTTTGAAGAGAGCAAACCAAGCCTGAAATTGGACTTGTCTATGCAGAATCAACTACAGGATCTGAAGAGATAAATTCTGACTTACCTAAGATAAAAACAAAAGTGAAACTAAGGAAAAAGGGTGACCTTGGTCATTAAACGATATTAAATTTACAAACGTTTTGCATATGGATTGATAGGGCTTGCTTTTTGAGTTCTATGCTTACATGATATTTGAAATAAATTTTTTGGAATTCTACTGCTATTTAGCAAAATAATAAAAAACAAATCTACAGATTAAGAAAGGAATGAAGATATCTGGAAGGTCTGAACATGATCCTTTGGCAGTTTTGCGGGAGGGGAGAACAAGGTGACTAAGTGACAACCTTAGTGTGTCTGGAAATAAATGTCATCCTTGAGATGGAAATAAGTTGCAGTGGGAAAGAAGTCCAAGGATGACATCAAAAGCATTGTGATCAAAGGGCTTTTTGGGTTTCAGTATAGTTACATGGATGACTTGAGGTTTCAGTATAGTTACAAGGATGACTGGATATGGTGTAGGTCAAACTATAGCCCTAGAGAGTTGGTTGGCTATGGGACAACTAGAAACTTTCCACTGGTACTCTTTACTTGCTATCTTTACTAGGATATGGGAGCTTACTAATCTTTTATCTTTTTAAAAATCATCTTACACTAAAAAATTATTTGATATTTGTAATATTTACATTTGATGTGGACCAGGTATGAAGGAAGGCAGGAGGTTAATAAGGAGGAAAAGCTACCTATTCAACACAGGCAGAGATGTCACTTTCAAGGCTCTGTTCTTACAGCAAACTGACAACATAGATATGCACCACAGAAATAAAACATTTTAATTATACCTACCTAAAGCATTCCTAATTATTGCCAACAGGAACTGAGTTTCTATGCAGCATAATTCTCTGAGCTATTCTAATCATTAAGTAGAGATAAGAGTTGAGCCCTTCACAAACCACAAACGAGTCATTTTCAAACTATTCAAAACACATACCAAACCCTCAGGGAATCAGGATTAAGTTTGAAATTTCATATTTAATAAATTTCTGCATTATTTAAAGGCCCATTAGTTTGTTTTTAAATAATGGTATGTCTACACAAACACAGGGGAGTAAATAATTAAAGCAATTGTCTGGATTTTCAGGTTAAAACCACTTTTTGCTTGGTTACCTATTTCAGGCAAAACTTTCTTTTACTGTGGGATAGGAGGCATGGGGGAAAAAGTAAAGATAACCTAACTGAAACATAGTATTAGCCTTAAATGAAATCGAGGGAAAAAATATAATCCAAGCCAGAATTCTGCCCTTTTGGGGATAAATTTAGAGCTATAGCATTAGAAATCATTTTTTTTAGATAGCATAAAAATGTAATTTTCTAATTTGATAACTATGCTGTTTATGTAAAATAATTTTCTTAATTTTAGGAAACAGACACTAAATTATATACTGTAATCCCTCAATGTCAATAAGGCTACTTTTTCAAATCCTTCTTTTGATAAATGAAGAAACATTTGCCTAGAGAAGTAAAGTGAAGTAAAACTTCAAGTCACATCATTTGTTAGGACAAAAGCTACAACTAGAACCGGTTTTTCTGACTTTAGTTGAATACACTGCATGTCTCTTTATTCAGCTCATTTATGTAACCCACTGACATAAAACAATATCCCCTTGGAGAATGCGTGTTCGTGTGTGTGTACTGCTGTGTGCACTCAAACACATGCAAAAATTTTTGTATACTTAATACTATGAGTATATGAATATTTGTGTCCATTGGATTCATGAGCATGAATGAATGTATTGATGGTAGTTTGTGATATTCAGGATCCTGGGAGGAAACAAATGATACTCACGATAAAGGGAATTTACATGAGAAAATCAATTTACGTGAGCTATGCGTTAAAGGGAAGTTTCCAGAATTCAGCAATTCAATAGAGAAAGGATCAATGATGGCTGCACCCCCATCCTCTGACAGGGTCACCAGTTGGCCAAACCCACCAGAAACCATGTGTCAAAACAGCCAAAGGACACAGTTTACAGAATTACTTTTTAAGGCATTGTGTGTGTGTGTGTGTGTGTGTGTGTGTGTGTGAGAGAGAGAGAGAGAGAGAGAGAGAGAGAGAGAGAGAGAGAGAGAGAGAGAGAGAGAGAGTGTGTGTAAGGTGAGTATGATTGGAAATGTGGTAAAGACAATATTGCCCTTTGTGTGAGAGTTGAGAGAAAACAGGAAACAACTGTGAAATTAAAGCTGTTTAGCAGTTTATCTTGTCTCACAGTTAATTACGGCTGTTCAGGAACCACTTTGAGCTCCTTTAGATGCCATGCAATGAACCAGTTTGGGAGCCTCTATTACTACACACAGAAGAAGAAACAATCCTACCACTCCGAGTAATGATGGGACCCGCAGACAGGACTGCATTTCCGGAAGTGCTCTGGGGGCTCCAAGTTGTCCTCCTCCCCACATCTCTCCTTTCTCTGTTGCCACAAATCTGAGGTGTTAATGAAAACAAATGAAATTCCACACCAGCATAAAACCGTGTCTTTATGGCCATTTAGAAAGCAGATTCTTTTGCAAGAGATACCACATGTTTAATTTTATTAATTTACTTCTGTGCATTTATTTAATTACTTTGCATATAACTGCAACAGTGTTCCTTTATCTTGGCTTGGGCCACATTTCTTATTTCCTTTCGTTGTAATTGTGCATTGCCTCATTAATTTACATAACTCTACTGGCTTTCCTGAAAGAGCTGTGTTTATCAAACCTTTCCACTTTTATTTCTCTCAAACCTTTAATCCGTCCCTAAAATGTTAGTCAGCACAGAGCCAAGGCAACATGGACTCTTCACTTAGCTCCATCTGACATAGCTAATTGGGACAAGTCATCAGTGATGGTGAAGAAATGCAAGAATGTGAGAATAAATCAAAACATATTAAAGCTATTTCAAATGTTAAAAACGCCTGCATTTTCCTCAGTTTATCATTATGTGACCCCAGGAGACCTGACAAATAATTTTTTTAATTCAGTACTAAATGGATCTATATTTTAATTATGACTACATGAATTACACCATTTCTAGCTTATAACTTTTTTTTTTTTAAAGATTTATTTAGGAGGGCCTCCCTGGTGGCGTCTAACTTTTTTTTTTTTTTTTTAAAGATTTATTTAGCAGGGCCTCCCTGGTGGCGCAGCGGTTAAGCGCTGTGCTGTGGAGCTGTCCGCAGAGGCAATGCGAGTTCGACGCCCGGCTGGGGAGATTCCTACATGGCGAGGCAGACCTCTCCTGCCTCGCCCGCTGCTCCCCTCAGCAGTGTATTTCTGTCCATCTGTCTGTTCTGCTCCCTACTCTGTCTCTAGTGAGCCCTCTTGCTGCTCCACGCCTCTGGCCTGTACCCCAGCTTGTATGCGTACATAAATAAACCCATATTGCTGAGGGGAGCAGAGGGCGAGGCAGGAGAGTTCTGCCACGCCATGTGGGAATCTCCCTGGCCGGGTGTCGAACTCGCGTGGACACAGCCGACAGCTCCACAGCACAGAGCCTAACCGCTGCGCTACCGGGGAGACCCCTCTAGCCTCTAACTTTTAATCCAAGAGATTACTGGGTTATTTGGTCCCAGTCTGCAAGGCTCTCCATCACAGCTCTCCTTCCACAGCTTCGCTGAAGGACAGGGAGTTTCCCGATTACTCTATTTTGTCTGTGACTCTGACCACCCTTTGACATTGAGTATTTCTCACTCACATGTTGGTTTTGTTCCTTTGCGGTTTATCCTTCTTCAAAGTCACAACCGAGACTCATCTCTTCCACCAATCCTCCCAACCTCTGCTTCTCCATCGCTCTCACAGTGATATTACCTGCATACATGACAGCCTTTGCACCATAACATATTTGTCTTGTTTTCTTCTATGACTATCTCACCGTTCTAAAGCATTGAATTGAATTCATAATTTATGCAGATTTCATCTCTGTATTCCCAGTATGCCTGGCACAAGGCAGGCATTTAATAGATTTTTACTGGATGAATGAATAAATCCTGTGCTAAACTCTGACCTGTTGCACATCCACTTTCTGTATAGAAATCAGCTCCTAACACTTGATAATCTTCCAGCTTAGATCAGTTCAACAATTTAAAATAAAGTTGTTAAAAACATACTGGCATAAGGAAGGGGCAGTCATCAGCTCTGCAGAGCTTGGTAACACAGTGCAGGAAGACAGTGGACATTTTCTGATTCTTGTGTTTCACAAATCGGAACACTTCAAAGGAAAACCGGCCATGCTGGCTTTTGCCATTTTCAATGACAGTCGTCTGAGGATCTTTGTCACAGCTACATTGTAGTGAACATGAAAATTGGTATTACTGAAAAGTACCACCCCACTGGGACTTGTAAATTAATTTCTGCATATTAAAGGTACACCATTACATTAAGAGCTAACAAAATCATGCCATGTTACAGTCATTTAGTAAAAGCATAAGTTAACTCAACAGATACAATGAGTGACCTAAAACATAAAACTGAAACAGATTAGTTTCTGATTAAATATCATTGTCAAATTTTAGAGGGATTATTGTTTTATATATTTCAAAAATCCAAACTGTATAAAACAGGTATAATGAAAATTCTCCCTTCCATCTTTGCCCTTGCCCATACTATTCCACATCTTCAGAGGTATATTCTCTCGTTACTGCGTTCCAGAGTGGTGATCTCTCTTGTTAATGCCTTGCTTGCAGGACATGTGCAAGCAGAAGCAAAAACAAAATAATTCATATCATTCTCCCCTTTCAAACACATGATAGAACACAGGGTTTTGTAGCTTGCCTTTTTAAAATTTAACAATGTATCTTAGAGATTTTTCTCTATGGAAATTTAGAGAGCCTTGTCATTTTTTCACAGCTATACAGTATTCTGTGATGTACTTGCACCAGTATTAATTTAACCAGTTCCTTATTTGTGTATACTTTCATTGTTTTGACTATTTTGAATAAGTAATAATTTTGATAAATATTCAAATTAAATAAATATTTTCAATAAATAATAATCATAGCCTTATATATATAATTTTGAACATGAGCAAGATCATCTTTACAATATGTCTATAAGATAATTTAATAGATTTTGCTACACGGCCTTCTATAAATATTGCTACATTTTGCACCCCTGGTAATATATGACAAAAATCTATTTACCCCAGGACTATTATCAATAAAATGTATGGGTAAAACTTTGGACTATTCCTTACTTGACAGGAAAAATAAACTATCACCATATAATTATAATTTGGCTTTTCTTAGTGAGAATGAATATGTGTAATTTTTTCATATACATAGGAGTCATATTTCTTTATCTGAAATTTTCTGTCATTTGCTCACTTTTTATTGTTTTCTAGGCCTTTTTATTCTTTGATTCTTACAACTACTTTATCTATTAGGAAGAGTGACTCCTTGTTTATTTATAACTTGCAATTAGTTTTACTTTGTTGTGTGGCTTTGGAAATCACGTGTGTGTATGTGTGTGTATGTGTGTGTGTGTGTGTGTGTGTGTGTGGGTATATGTGTACAGTTTTATTTTTATTGGGATAAATTTTTATTATTTATTTTATGACTTCTAAATTTGAACTAAAGACAAATTTTTCTTTCTTCCAAGTTTTAAAGGCATTTTGCATGTTTTCTCCCACCACTTTTAAAGTTGTAGTTTCACATTGAAATCAATGATCTATTTAAAGATTATTATGGTGCATTGAAGAAGTATAGATCCAGTATTTTTTAATGATTATCCATTGTCCATTACTATTTTTTATAAACTCATTTCATTCCACTGATTTATGACATTTATTCTATTATGTAGTAAATTTTCACTTGTCTTGGATATGTTTCTCAACTTACACTCTAAATTTTTTGTATGTGTTTAATGTTAAAAAATATCACTTTCCTTTACCAATTTCAGAGCTTTAAATATAATATTTACTAGGGCCATATCCTTCTTTTTTTGTATTTCATGGATTTGTCATCTGTTTTTCTTAATTAGATTAACATCTTATTATCTATTTGGTTTTTTCCCCTAGGAACTCACTTTTTCTCTATTGAAAAATATTGGTCTACATTTCCTTTTTCTTACCTGGGTGTTACTTAAGAGTTTTAAATAACAATGGGTGATTACTTTCTTTCTAATATTGTTATAATAGCTATCAATATATAGTTTATATATTTTCAAATTTCTAGACTTTCTTTTCCTCCTAATTTCACTGAAATTAACATTTGGGTTTACTTACCCATTTAACTCAATAGTTTTTAAATAAGAAAATTGAAAAGGTTCAGAACTAAACTCTCACCACAGTCATACTAGAAAAGGTTGGTCATTGTATTCCAGTTATCAAAGAATTATACCATTATAGAATTTTGGAAAATAAGAAAAAAAATTAAAACAAATAATCCACAATTTTACCATGTACCATATACCATTGTAAACCTTTTTATGTATTTCCTTAGTCTTTTCTATCATTTATTATGTAAATGAGCTCCTATAAATACAATTGTTTATGATTCTTTCAGTTCATATTTTAATACATTAAAATTTTAAAGAACCATATCTTCCAAGGATAAAAATACCAAGAAGATATAAAGGGAAGAGATAATATATAGCAAGCCATCCTCCCCACCCCCATTCTATAAGTAACTGTATATGACTCTAGTAGCGGTGTGAATTTTCAACTTAGTGGTTCTACATAATTCACCTAACCATTTCATATTACCCTCAGTTTATTCCAATGTCTTACTTTTTAAAGTATCACTGATTAACCAGAAAGTCATACATATTTTAGGATATGTTTCTCAATTTATACATGTAGAATTGAAGAGTGAAATCTTTCAAAGCTTTGATGCACACTGACATTTTTTCCCAAAAATGATGCCTCAATTAGCACTTCCAGCAACAGGATATATGAGTGTCAGTTTAACCATAGCCTCTGGACATCACCTTAACCTCCGTTAGCAAATAAGACTTATTCTTTTGGTTTCCCATCATATTACTCCCATCACTTGTCAATAAACAGCAGTGATCTGAGCCAAATGCATTTATAATCATGATTAGAAACCAATGCTTAGACTCTCAAGTCTGTACTGCTGTCAGATAAAAATGCTGAAAAGGAACTGGATGACTGAATGTATTTTTGATCAATGTCCCCTTTCCCCAAATGTAGATTACATTCAGTCTATCATTGCCTATTGGGAAATAGAGCTGAAGTTATTGGTTCCAATAAAAAAGGAATGGTAAGTTATATTAAATACTTACAAATGAAAGAAAAACATTCTGAGGGTAAATTATCCAGACCATTACTTAAATTTTACTCTCCTTTTGACATATGATGATTCTGTTTAGTTTCAGATAAATAGTACCCACCCACTGACTTTTTAAAAATTATTGTCAATAATATTCTAGCCATGTTTTTCCTAAGACAGTGAAATATTTCCATATGTCCTAAGCATGAATAAAACATCTTTGTTGGACCTAACTTCCTTGAAACTCTCATTCAGCAACAGTCCTATCAGCATTTCATGTTGGAATCTGTTCTTAACTTTTATATACTTCTAATTTTATAAGGACTAAAAGTTCAAACTTAAAACTTTAAATTTAAAAGCTATCAAAGTACCAACAATTTGTTTATCTCAATAATTTTCATCTCTTGTATTTACAGTTGAGACTTTGCTATAAACACAAGGTAAGACACCTACCTAAGGAAGAGATCATACCGAATATCATCATTTGGGTTCCCTGACGGGGTCGTATAGCAATAATCCATTAAGACATTCCATCTGCAAAGAGTAGTAAGCATAACTATAGTCAGAAACTCCTTTTAGGTTTTTGCCACTAATCCCAGGGAAATAAACTTTGACAAACTTCTGACCCCATGGAATATGTGTTTTTTTCCTTCAGTTATTTGCAGAGGCTTCTTATTTCTTAAAATATTTTCCTACTGAAGGTGCTTAAAATTCTGCAACAAATTGCCATCTCACATCAAGTGGGGTTAAAGCTAATAGTCTACACACCAAAAAATTATATACATCACACATGAAGGGCATAAGTCTGAAGAAACAAAACCCAAAAGTGAGCTAGATAGATATCGCTATGTTTAGTGACACAATGCCTTTTGTTTCTAGAAGTTGTTTCCTTTAATAGATGTCAGAGGATAGTATAACACCACATACAACAAAGAAGTTTGATACATAAACTATACACTGTAAATTATGTCATAATCAGTGAAAGTAGGAGTAGAATTCCACAACAGACACTGTGTTGGATAGGAGAAAGTCATGAGGCCAATACACAACCTTCCTCCACATGACCACATTCCAACTCTGGAATTATAAAAAATTCTAGTCCATGAGAAATGAATACCAAAATGAAAAAAAAAATGTTTAATTTGTAAGATAATTTTAAAGACTCACATATATCCAAAGGTAGGAATACCAAGAAGACACAAAGATAGAGGGTAAAGAAGAACCAAATTTCTAGAGTATAGTAGCCTCTTCAGAACATAGAGTTTAAATACTAATACATGAGAAACCCAAATAATCTATTAATACATTATAATTTTTATAAGGCAGGGTTGAATTTTCAGTTTTTGAATCCCCTTTCAATATTGATCATTTAGAATGTCTGAAGTATCATATAAACTGAACTGATTTGGGTTTTTTGCAGAGATTTTTCTGGGGATCATTACATATAATTTTGGCTCAGATACTGATGGAGATAATTGTTTCTTTAATAAATTTTTATTGAATAATAACACATAGAAAAGTGTTCATAAAATGACTGCATTTGATCAATCATCTTAGGACCAGAACATTCTAAAATTCAGATCTTTTTATGTCTCCTTCAGTCACTACTCCTCCTTCCACATGGGAAACTTGTTATTTTGCAATTAATGATGTAACATGAGTGTAACTTTTTAATCTGTTATTTCTGTCTATCAGCATATTTAAATGGTATGGCAATGACAGTAGTCTTTAAACTAAAAGTGAATAAAATATCTTTAGGATGCATGTGGCTTTAGGCAACCAAATGATTTAACATCAAAAGATAAGAGTTTGAAAATACCTGCCATCCAGGTTAGTGGCTTGTACAGCTGCAAATACTTTGGTTTTCAAAGGTAATCCTATACTCGGGATAATTAACTGTTGACTGTAGGTTGAATCCTAATGATGAAAAAATAAACGGTCCATCATTGCCTTCCTCACACCAGTACATTTACCACATAAAACATAATGTTAGAGATAAAAGAAGGTGAATCAATATAAATATACAGAGCCAACTCCAAACATATTTAGTTAATGTTCTAATTTCTTAATAGAATTATGCTTAAACCATGTAAATGTCTTACACATCCATACAACAAGTTCATTTTCACACATAAATCTTTTTGTTTCCAGTTTACCACATATGGTCATTAATGCTCAGTTTATTTAAATTATGTTTAAGGATTGATAGTGAATGCTTAATATTTAGTTTGTTTAATTTTCAATGACTACTATTTAGCTTGCTTAAGTTACTATTCATTTATTTAAATTATATTAGTCACTAATATTAAGTTTATTTAAATTGTATGTTTTATGTGTATATATATGTATAATTAGATCCCTTTGTCAGAGTTGTTTATACTCAATAATTTCTCTGTTTTTCAAACATTATCTAAGAACTTAAAGTTGCCAAAATTTATAGAAAACCAAAAAAAGACACAATATGTTCTCAAAGTTGCATGTAGTAGCTTTCCTACACCAAATTTCTTGAGGGTTACATATTGAAGGATGTTTCTTAATTTCATTTCTACCTTTTTGCTTAGACCAATTTTAAAGTTATTTTTACTCCCCCCCAACCAAAGATGATTAAAGTAAACATCAGTTGAGAACAGGCAGCTATAATTTGATTATGATGAAAAAGAGAATGTAAAATAATCTTCAAAACTAAGTAGTCAGCTCATTTTCTGTAGAAATAAATTGTTTCCCCAAAACTTAGTAACTTTGAAGGTATTGCTATTGTGGAGCAAAGATATGATCCAATGATCATTATGAAATCTCAACATTCATCAAGCAAAAGCAAAATACAGAGCATACTCTGTTTAAGAAGGCTAAGAAGACAGCAACAGATTATGAATTTTTAAAGTTTAAAACAATAATAGTTTGGGGTAGACACGCCCCCAAAACATGGCGGCGAACAGACGCTAGGATCAGGCTCTCCTACAAAAAATCGATTTATGGAGAAAAATATCCCTAACTTTGAGAGCTGTCTCAAAGAGAACCGGATACCCTACGCAATACAATCAACCCCAGGGGGGCTTTGGACTTAAAAATAAACTGAAGAGTCGGAGTAAAGAGAAGAGAGGGGACATCTAATTCCACACAAAGGAGGAGCAGAGAGGAGAGATGGGCGGACCAGCTTCCCCTGAGAGTCATTGAATACAAGGTTAGAAACTGCGGTGAGGTCAG
The DNA here is from genome assembly GCA_004024925.1 of Scalopus aquaticus. NCBI lineage: Eukaryota > Metazoa > Chordata > Mammalia > Eulipotyphla > Talpidae > Scalopus > Scalopus aquaticus. The sequence continues at coordinate 54,059 of PVIJ01011488.1, forward strand.
AGGGCTCTGGCCATCCGACTGGGAGCGCGACCCCCACACCCCCACCCCACGACCCCCCTCTCTTCCCTGCGTGGCAGCCCTGAGAAGCAGGAAAGCGGGAGAGTCACTGTGTCCCATCCCCCACCTGGGGCTAGGTAACATCTCAAAGGGGAGAAAGTCCAAGCAAGAAACATCCCCCACTGGTTGCTAGCTGATAGATTAGCCAGAAAAACCAGTTGGACTGGAAAACCTACATCGGAGACCACCTCTTTCTGGGCTTTAGAATGCAAATGAATAGGAGGGGAAGGATGGAATTTAAGGACTATTGACTGACAATCCCCAAAACCCCTCCCATACCTGTTGCTGAAAAAATCTCCAGGATGGAATTTAAG